>CANYCX010186688.1:0-21500 GCA_948193385.1 Breynia disticha f. nivosa | reverse complement strand
CAAGTCTAGGACATATAAACCGTTATTAAGGATTGCACTTCCATAATAAATATTTCCATGACGAATACTTATTTGTTTATTTCCAATAGCAAAAGTAAAGTCGTGATTATCCAAGGCTGAAACTAAAATAATGTTCCTACTTATTGTAGGTACATAGTAACAGTCCTTTAGCTTTATTTCTAGCCCCGAAGGCATACATAAAGTATAATCTCCGATCTCTATGGTAGCCACTCTTGCCCCATTTGTGACTAGGAAATCAACCTCTCCCTTTGAAAGTACTCTCCTATTTCGTAGTCCTTTCACATTTGACATTTGGTATCTAATACCCATGACGTCAAAATAGAGAGATTCACTTCTATAACGTAGATCTCTGAAGAAGATGTTCTCATAATATCCTTCTTCTCTCCCAATAATATTGGACAGTTTCTCTTCCAATGTCTATTTATTTGGAAATGGTAGCAAATGTCCAAAGGAACAGGTTGAAAAACCATCCTAGGCTTTTGTTGAGGTAAGACCTCCAACATAGGCTTATGGACTCGCTTGGTTTTTCCTTTTTTGCCTTTCTATGAAGTGGATTGGAAAACCTCCAAAGGCCATTGTTGAGTTACCACCTCCAACTTATGCTTTGGGTTCACTTCAGTCTTTCCTTTCCTACCCTTCATCTTATCCTTTTCAAGGATTGAGCGCAGGAAAATATTCGCATTATTTGGATTCGAATTCATGTTCTACAAAGAAAACTTTATCAAGGTAGTTGTGAGGTCTTTTAAACAAAAGATCTCCCACTCAACAATGGATTAATATCCCTTTAAATTATCCACTTGTTAGTGATGTTTCGTGGGACTGAGATCCACTTTTTGCTTCGTCAAAGACTAGGCTACTTAGGTAGGAATCCATCCAATCATTTTCCCCAAAATGATTCTCGGTTTCTAATGGGACTAGCAATTTTGTGTCGGGGCACTTCCCATTAATTGCCTAGGGCCGACGCATCGTCATAGACCCATGTTAAGTCCAAACCTACAATTAACGTGCTAACCATAATGCTAATCTACCCCCACTCTCGTATACCCCCACTCTCGTATACCCTCACTCTCATATGGCGGCATAGATAGTATCAATCCTAGCCCCGCCTCACAAAGAAAATCTAACGTGCTCAGTTTTGGCATGACCCACGCTTCGACGTTCGATGCCTTGATGAGTTGTTAATTTACGAAGGCAATTTGGTTGACTTACTATTTTCGGGATTAAGATGTTTGATATTCGAAGACTTAGCATGGCAAATGCGGATTCGACATGAGCTATTCGTTCACATTCATTCATCAACGTTTCCTAAACAAGCAATAACTAATTGCAGAAAAGTAAACGTGTAATTCATGGGCCAATAAATCTATAACGAGGCCTATACTAATTCCTTAGCATCTTAAGGCTTCAAGTCCATATCCAATGGGCTCTCCATCCTTCCTTCTTGGGCCTCAACGTCTGGACTGCCTCCATTCTGGGTTGGGCCTCCTTTTCTATGCTAAGTCTATTTTAAACCTAGTCTAAGAAAATAGGCTCACCAGGCCTTTACAAACCCAATAAATAAAATAGGCTTAGAAGGCCTTTACAACCCCAATAAAAATAGGCCCATGAATGCACCATGCAATCCATTCATCACATACACGTTTTCTAACATAGAACTAGGCCCAAGGCCCACATGCTCAAACAAGATGAAATGCAACCCTAATCATGGCAAATCCAAATTTAAGTTTTTAAGCCAAGTCGTTAAGAGAAATTGTGCCTTTGGACTCTTTGAGTTAACCGAGTGATGGGCTTGGGCCAAGCCCAAAATTATTCATGGAATGAATATACTGAAGCCCACAAGACAATTGCCAATATATTTTCTGCCAAAAATAATAATGACTCAATTTCTCTTCTACATTTTACACAAATATCAAATAAGTGTAAAACTATATCAATGCATTAAAATCATACACGAAAATTAAAATGCATGAATAAAAATTTCACACGACATTTTCCACTGCCAAATTACATTTTGGTCCCTAAATTTTTCGAAAATTCATTTTAGGTCATTTTAGACTCCTAAGAATTTAAACTAGTCCAACTAGTTCATTAATTCCTTCTAAAACACCTAGTTTTGCAATTTTATCAATTTAGGCCCAAAAATTAATTACGAACAGTGACGTGAACAGTAAACCCTAAACCTAATTACACATTTTTCAAGGTATTCCAGCCCCTCCTAATTCTATAAAATCAAATTAGGCATAATTGATCAAAACGATGTCCAAATAGTCATTTACCATCACATTTATGACCTAGTTTTGCATTTTATGAATTAAAGGACATACCTTAACGTGAACAGTGAATTTTAGGATTAAAATTATCATTAAACCTACTTTTTAAACTTATTTTAAACCCCTAATTACTGCTAAGTCGTTCAGCCCCAATTTTAACTAAAAGAGCTCACTGATTGTTCAAATATGCATTAATCGATTATGAAGACTGCTCTGATACCATTGTTGGGTTTTCTAATGTCTTCTAAGTCTAAAGGCAGCAAAAAAACAAAAAAAAACTCATTAAGAACTTCCCAAGAACACTTCAAAACCGTGACCAATGCATGTATTTACAATCAATTCACATTTAAATAACATAAAGATGAAATCCTTAATGAAAAGAATGTACCTTTCTCCTTTTCTTTCTTAGCCGTGTGGTTTTTGGGAAAGAATAGTAACTACTGTCAGTTTCAGATGAGATTCTTGCAAAACGGAGGGCACCATGTTGATCAAACTATATGATCAACCCACAAATCTTACCTCTCTCACTAGAGAAAACTCAAAAACCACTCTTTTCATTTCTTGAAGGAAGCTCACGACATAGGGGTGTGTTTAGAGGGGGCGACTCTCTGGTGTTGAAAGAACTAGGGTTAGTTTCTTTTTAAAGACAAGTCAATTGATTTTTAAAAGTACTTAACAATCCTAATCCTTTTAGGACTTTGTTAAGTCTTTATTTAAAAATAAAATATCCTTTAAAATGCCCCTCATTGACATGACACTATATGTGGATAAATAAAAGATTTTATTCATTTAATTTATCCCACATTAATCATGTCTTAATTTAAGACATGCTTCCTAAATTTTCTCTTGTTTATATCTTACATATTTTCCACTTAAGACATCATATTTAATAAATAATCTTTGTCTTAAAATCATGTATGAGATATTATTTCTCATCCTTGTTGGGCCCAATTAACAATGTTGGGCCCAATTACCAAAATTGGCCCAAATGTCCAATCCAACCCAATAGCTGAATTTTGACATAAGATGAAATACCAAAACTACCCTTCTAGGTTTTTCACCATCCATGTGCAATCTGTAGGACTATTTAATAAAGGTAATGAGTTTAATAACTCATAAATCATAGGCAGCCTCTAGTAAGACACTATGATCATCCTAAATTAAATAGCTGACGAGCGGTGTGAACAACCCTACTACAATTGAAATAAAATCCCTTGACCTTCGATATCTTAATTACTGTAAGGCATGTCACTAACACCCTTATTTAGTTCTAAATCACTTTTCTTAATTTCTATGACAAAATTGATAAGTTTGAATAAATGACTTAATCATTTCATTCGGGTGCAGCCATACTCTCCCCAATCTTGTCTATCAAGCGGCCAGTGATATCAACTCTTATTGAGAGGGTCAATCCCTTCACTTCACTCCTACTCTTACTTACGATTCATATGATACCCAATCATACCCATACTTGTCAAACTTTTACGGTAACATTAGGCGTATGTCATAGTACACTAAAAATCACAACAAGAGACAGTAATTTTCAGTCTAAGGATAATATTTGACATTGCAAACAGTGATCGCTCTCCAAGTACAATGCTCTACATTATACCTATGTACTTTGTTAGATATCCCAAATATCTATAACCCATAGAATATGATCATCTACAAAGTACATACTAGTCTTAATTCATTTCTATTCCCATAGAAACAAGTGATTAGGGATATTTAGACTGTTAATCTCATAACTTCCAGGTTCTACTATCAAGGTCCTCAACCTTGATACCTCAAGTGCTTAATTAAAATTCTTGGATATTTTATCAAACACATACCACAAGTCAATACATGATATGATAAAATAATGACTCATAATTTTATTAATCAATAATAAAAGTTACAAACAATGTATTGGGCTAGGGCTTACACTAACAAGAATATCTCAATTAGAGTCAGAGTTTAGCCTGGCCTGCTCAACTTAAGACAACACATCATAAAAAGACTAAAATGAAAGAGAGTATCAATTAATTTCTAAAATTGCTCTCAAATTGCGTCAAATGAGGAAGTAGTTTTCTTAGTTTAAAAAGTGTTTATATATGAGATTTCATACCCCAAAATAACCCTAAGAGGCTGCTAAAATTTGTATTATGGTGGTTTGGATATGTTGGCCTCGTGGCTTGGCAGACCCAACTTCGTTTGAGTGACAATCGGCCCATTTTTGTCCATCCTCCTACGTCATACCCGCAATGAATATTTCTGCACAACTATGACGTCAGTGCTTGTGAAATTATGGATTGCTCCTCCCAATGAACCTGTATTAATTGTTTATAAAACAACCTCAAAAAGTCATACACATACAAAACATAAATTATTGTCCATATCATCAAAATTAACATAAATGCATACATAAAATACAATGAGTTGTATTATAAAAATATGCCTAAAATACAATGCATCAAACATTCTTATATTTAGCTTTTACTTGTCCTCTAGTAAAACAAAATTCAAAACAATGTATCATAAAGAAAATCAACAATTAACAACTTAGAGCAAAACCTAAACTTAGAAAATCTTAGAGGTATATTATAATCATGTACAAATAACAATAAAACATGCCTCAACTTCAAAAAATCACAGAATAATATTTTACAAAATTTGCAAAATTATGACAATTAACCAAGACAGTGTATGTGTTAATCAATATACATATATTGTCAGAATGAAATCAACTACACTTTCCTCATTAGCAAAAGAGAAAGAATAAGGAAAAGAAGCTATATAATGGAAATGTAAGTCATACATGCAAGTCTTCCACCAAAGCACACAAAATACATATTTTTATTTTTTTTCTTTTTCTTTTTTTTCTAATTTTTTTTGTTTTTGGTTTCACCCATCACTTCTGAGATTTTTAGTCTCTCTACTTGCTTCTTAGGGTACTCACTTTTATTAACAGCACAAAGGTGGACACTGGTGGTGATTTCCCCGGCTAATTGTGATCCTTATTCTGAAGTTGCTTTGCATACTCATATCTTTTAGGACATCAGAGTATCTTTTAAAGACTCATTAATTTTTAGTGTAGCAAATAATTCAATAACATAAAATCTAAACACACAACTTATTCGTAGAGGTGGAAAACACAAGTAATTCAAACATTACCACTTTATAGGAAAATTTTCAATTTCTATCCAGAATGCAAAGAAATAGACATAAGTTTTTGTTCATAACGCAAAAAAATACAATTAAGTAGTGCTCAAAATTGTTCTTTGGTTTAGTCAGTAATCAAGCACATTTTTGAAAAATTTTAAAGCTCTTTTTAACTTGAGGCACACATATCAAAATTCCATACTTGGACTAGCTCTAAAATTATCATGGTTAAGTTATATTTATTCTAAGTGTTAAATGCTGAATAACAATTATTTAACAAAATATGGTTCTAAAAAAGAACAAAATTTCTAAGTAAAGGTGTGTCAAAATGGGTTATAAACATGTAGTAAAAATACAATTATAACGAATTAAAATGTAAAATAAAATAAAAAATTAAAATGAAAAATGAAAAAAATTTTGGACTACAATGCAAAATACACATGTGAAATGAACAAACTACATAGATACGTACATTCCCAAACTTTAAAACCAACATTGACCTCAATGTTAAATTAAAGACAAAAATAAGTTAAATATATGGAGAAATTCTAAAATGCAGAACAAACACATAAAAATACAAACAAAATAAAAATGAAAGGTAAAACATAAACAACGAGTAAAAAAATAAAAAAATAAAATGTAGGATGATATGTCTATAATAAATATGAAAGCCAATGAGGAAGATTAAACACTGTAGAATGCATAATATATGATCAATATGTCTAGAACTTTATGAAGGAGAGATATAACCTGGTTGGCCAAAATATAGAAATTGAACAGACGACATGTGTACGGTAAGCTAGTAACCAAACAATCATCCAGCATAATGTCAATAATATATCCACAATATAAAATGAAGTACTAACTATTTATCCCACTGTTGGTCAGCATATACAAAACATAAATTACCTTCTCATACTTGTTGCAAACCATCAATACATAGAATCATAATCATAAAATAAGGCTAGTAAAAAAAATAGAAAAAGGGAAAAGAAACTATGTTGTCATAGTGCTTCAACATGCCCAGTCAGTGTAGTATGTCATGCCTATGATGTCATCCAACTCTTTAAATTTAATGTTGTCTTATCTTTATGTATGTTATAATGATGTAACACACACAAAACACCAATATTAGATACTGTGGAAGTGCATTAGAACTAGATGTGACTCTAAAAACAAAATGGAACTAAAAGGGAAAAGGAATAAAAAAAGAACAACAGAAAAATAAAGAAAATTCTTGGGTTGCCTCCCGACTAGTGCTATTTTTATTATCGTTAGCTCGAAGTTGTTCTGAATTTAAGGGTAATCGAAAGGGACGTTCCTATAGACAAAGGTGGTCTTGTTTTTTCATCAATACACGATGTGTATTTCTTGTCGGACTTAACATCTGTGAATGACCAACTGATTCCCTTTCTGATTCAAGTTTTGATTTGTCACTTGACATCATGCCCATGATAAAACATCCTAACTTTATTATACTATTTATCATATATTTACTATTCATATTAACTATTTTTAGCGTATAATTCAAAACTTTTCTTTTGGTTTATCAAATTTGATACTTGTATGTGTCACATTGTGATATGTTCTTAAACATATTCGTAATCTATGTAAATAGTTTACAACTTCATTAGATATATAACCAAAACATAGATAGTGTTAATTAACAAACCCATGGGCTCTACCTTGTGTTGATCTAATGCAACCTTTGTTCTATACAACACAAAGCCTGTAATGTTTAAGTATAGCTTGCGTGCATCTACAGTAACTTGGAATACATTCATAATCAACCTATTATCAATCCTGCAAATTAATCCACAATCAACAATACAATCTCTCACACATACATACCATCATATCTATAACAACATGCACCTCAACCTATACTATTATCCAGAAACAACAAAAAACATTCATATATACATATCAAACCATCAACATCCAACAACAACAAGCAATCTCAAAATATCCTATCAATAATCATAATATCATGTATTATATCTAAAATATACACACAATTAGGCAAATGCCAAATGTAACAACTCCTAGCTAGTGCGTAATGCAGAGAGAATAGTGGGAGCAACAGCCGGCCCACTTGTTAAAAAAATATATGAACATAGATTTTATGAGATGTGAGCTTAGTGATTAATCATATAAATCATAAATATATTAACATAAGGAATTCTTGTATAAATGGTAATAACGTTTCATGTAGCATTTTTCATATTCATATTAGCATTTAATTTAATACGTAAGCTCGTAATCATGAATGAAGGCATTCGCGGAGAACATACATCATGCATAAATATATTTATATACATCTTTCATCACCAATAATATACTCTTGTTGCCAATAATATACTCCTGTCGCCGTATGATCGATCATAAAATCACTATTCAATAATACACTCCACCAATCATATCATCACTAAACAAATCACAACACCAGTATCATATCCATATATATATCATGAAAATTGTGTAAACTCAATTTCGTACCTGTTCGTAAATCATGTCATGTATCTGTTTACTTTTTAATTCATATAACATATATCATTTCTCAATCACTCGTAAATCTTGTACCTGTTTTCATGTCATCTTTTAATTCGTATACCTTTTTGTAATTTAATCACATATACATATATATATTTTATTTTTATGTATTTATACATACACATATCTATTCCCATATTTTATCATTCAATTTGTAGTTAGATTACTCATCTGCTAGCTTAAATGTTCAGAATAGTACGTACAAACTCTAATCTTCTCCTACTCGTCTAGCATGTCCTCCCATATATTCATATACGAAATTCTTTATAAAATTCAATATAGAAACGTATCAATATGCATGTTCAATTCTAACAATTCAATATTGCAACATATTAATGTGCATGTTCAATTCTAAGAATTCCATATTCAGTTAATTACTAACAATTTCTAACTTTAAGCTAAATTTATGATAAATTCAATATATAACTTTGTAAATTATTACCATTCACTCCGTAGTTTTCTGTACCGATTAATCCAATGATACCCAGCTTGATCTTACGATCAATCACATATTCCTAACTTAATTTCCAGCCTATTTTCTCCTAAAATCTCTCTGTTTCTATCTCTCTTGAATTTTTTTCTCCTTCTCTATTGTTTATTTTTTGTGTTATACTTCAATTCACTTTTCAGCTTCTCTTTTATTTTCTAATTTAACAACTCAAGCTTCAAGTCCCAAGTTTTTTGAGAAATTGCCATAATTCAACAACTACACGTGGTCATCATAGACTACATATTGTTGTACCTACAATGTGTAGTATACTACACATTGCAGTGCCCACAACATGTGGTACAGTACATGTTACAGTGCCCACAACGTGTAGTACACTACATGTTGCAGTACCCACAACATGTATTATACTACACGTTGTAGTGACGAGTAGTATCTTGCCACCCCTAGACTTTCAATTGTTCTGGCATTTCCATCCTTTTACTTATACTTGCTATCAACCATCAGTCAACTCGTACTTAACCACTCATTTTCTTTGATTTTTTGAGTAAACTCTTTATTTCATTAATCATTTTAATTATTCTATAAATTATATGGTTTTTATTATTTTATTAATTATAAGACTTTTAAGACAAGAATGTTACAAATATTCCCCCTTAAAGAATTTCATCCTCAAAATTCACACTCATCTATTATTACTATTACTGTAATTATTTTTATTCTGAATCTATCTTTATTATCTTTCATTTTATGTACTTTTATATGGAAATGCAATTCCTTGTTATATAAAATATACATGTGAATAGCTATGGATATTCTAGTCTCATCCTATCCTTAGTCTCCCATGTCACTTATTCTAGATTATGATGTTTCTAAAGAACTTTAACCATTGGAATTTGTTTTGTTCTTAGTTGTTTTATCCTTTAATCCACAATCTGTATTGGTTCTTCAGTATAGGTTAAGTTTTTTGCTATCTGTACTTTTGATTCTGGTACAACATGGGTAGGATCTGATATATATCTCCAAAGCATACTCAAATGGAAAAACATCATGTATCTATTCTACCTCTGCAGGTAGAGCGAGTCTATAGGCTAAAGGACCAATCCACTCTATAACTTTGTACGATCCAACATATTTTTGACTCAACTTTCTTTTGTTTCCAAATCTCATTGTTCCATTCCAGGGTTGTAACGCCCCGAAAATTCATCCATTTTAATTCGAAATAATGATTATGAAATTGGGATGTTAATTCATGTTAATGGATGTTAGAAAATTTTTAAATTTAGGTGGGATGATGTTTAATGAACTGTGGCATGATGTATATAAGGGATATAACTGTCGGGAAAATCGAAGGAAGTCGAAAAATGGCCACCCAAACGGCCACAGGCTGTTTCCACTGGCCATTTTGAACATCGGGGTTTTAAAAATAGACGCGTTTTAACGAGAAAAGAGAGACAAAACATTTCCCCTTTCACATACCCGACCCCTCTCGCTTCCCAAACCCTAACCAATCATTCCTAACCTTCCTAGACCACAAAATATCCTTTTCAACATGTAATAGTTCGGGTTTTGCAAAGGAATACCTAACCTAGACAAGTCCTAGGGTTTGAATTTGATTCTTAGCGAGGTAAGCTCTGAATCTTTGTGAAATTTGCATGAAAATGAAATGGTTTTGGAAGAGTTTTATGAGGTTTTTATGGTTATCCATAATGGTAAACATATTTTGGTTGTTATTGTGGTTTTGTGAGGGTTTGGTGAATGTAGGGTTTAGGTAATTAGGGATTCTTGGGAATTCTAAATTAGAACATAGTATTGAGTTTGAAAATATGTGTAATAAGCAAAATGTGATTTGTTTGGGGTAGGAGGTAGTGGTTGGAACTCGGGGCGAGGTTGAGCCGAGAACCAATTTTACGAATTTGCGAGGTAAGTGTTTTCAACGCTTGCAATAATGAGTTTTGCCTTTGTATGGTTTGAATTATGTGTAGTGGACGGAAGTTATATGAGTTTGTGTTGTTGTTTATTTATTGAATTAAATCGGTGTTAGTAAGTTCAGTTGACACTTACTTTAGTGTGATTTGTTTGTGAATGGTTGATTATTACACGTGTTGCTTGTTTATAAAAGGCTGACCTTATGTATGTTGCTTGTTATGTATGAGTTGGGTTATATGCCTTGAGAATATGAGAAATGATTTATTTAAAAACAAGTTTGAAACTGTAAATGTTCTTGACAATTGCTAAAGGGTTGCTAACATGATTTATGTGCTTTGTTTGGTTTTTAAGACAAGGAATTACGATTGTGACGGTATGAAGGTTGGTTAAATGTGATGTGGAGGTTGTGGACAAGCATTTGCATAAGAATTTGTATGTTCATGCCTTGAGGAAAGAAAAAGTGGGTTTTGCCCAAGTTGCGATTAAAAGGGAGCTTACGGCTCATAATGGAGCTTCGGCTCACAAATGAACAAGAGAGTGAAATCCCTCTTACAAATGAAGAGGAGAGTGAAATCACTCTTAAAAATGAAGAGGAGAGTAAAATCCCTCTTACAAAATGAGAACTATGGGACTATGTCCACAAATAAGGAAGAGTGAGAACTCTCTCCTACAATAAGGCTCCAGAGCACAACATTTGTATGTCAATGCATTAGCATTGCATATGCATTCATTCATTGCATTCATCATGCACATTTGACATCAATTTCATAGAAATGAATGTGTGGGTTATGGTTACGGTATGAACATGATTTGTAAATGAAACAACATGTGTTCTTGTATAAGGTTTATGAATGAATTGTTATGGCTATGATACGTGATTGGCTTGTGACCGTATAAGGAAAATGTTTGTGTTTGTGATAAGAATTGAGTATATGCTAATTTGGTATGCTTAAGGCATGAATGACCGTATGAGTTATTGTCAATGAACGTTGAATGTTAGTATGGTTTGGTTATGTTTTTGTTGATTGTATGTGAGATTTATGAATGTGGTTACAAACGGAAGTTGTATAAAGGATCATGTGAAATGATCGGAATATTGTTTGCTTGTGATAGGCTAATTGATATATTGTGTGAGAATTGATGATTTTGATTTGGTTATAATTGTAATTGTGTGGAGGATAGGCCATGAAGGCCGAAGGTTCCCCTGCGCATTCAGCATAATAACTATAGGGAGTCACTTTCTGAGTATTTATATATACTCGCCCTTTATTTTGTTGTGTATATGTGTGCAAAGTGACAGGTATACAGGACGACTTTTCGGTAGGGCTAGCGGTGCGATACTTTTTGAAGGTCGAGCTCCATTGGGCTTTTTGGTTGTGTTGTTTTTACATGAATGTACAACTTTAACATTTATGAAAATTACAAACATGGCATGTAAACTAATTTCCATTTTCTTTTGCATTTCTAATTATTGTCTAGTGTATGGAATTCATTAATGTGTTTGAAAAACTAATTATCTAGCTTTCCCTCTCGCATGATTTATTTTTTAAAAAATGAGTGCGAATTTCAAGGTTTATTGAAAAATGAGCTTTTGAGTTTTGGCGTCACAATAAGTCTTAGTCTACTAAAATGTTTTCCAAGACCAACTTTGACTAATTCACTTGCTTTGCTACTGTCATTTGTCAACTTATTAATACAAATATTATCAAAACATAGAAAGGAATTAATATTCACCACCATTAGTCCAGAACACCCTATTTAAGATGAGCTTGTACACCTAGAAGTTAAGCTACTTAGGTAAGAAAGCACTCAATCATGTGTGATGCATGAATCCAAGATAAAATGGGCTAATACAACCAAGTATCAAACACAAAAGCTGTTTCATATTGCCTAGGTCTGGCCATACCTCTCCATGTTTACTCTAAACTACATTCATAATACACGCTTCATCAAGGAAGCATGACGTGCTTATGACTTCTAGTCTACATGACCAATGTTTAAGATTCTTGACATGGTTCAAATTAGGAAGGTAACTTTATGAATTACTATTTCTAGGGGTTCATATGAATTATCATTCATCCACTCATAGCATGCAAATTTCCATTTCATGCAACTTCAATGCATGAATGATAAAAAAGGTTGTGCATGTTTGAAAACAAAACATTGTTATACAGAAAACATATGGCATGAATAGTCTACAAAATGCTATCAATGTATGGCGTACACATGTATCAAATACACGCAAATATAGTTGCTACGCTACAAAAGATTTCTAGGAGCTATAGACCTAAGTAGTCCCTTTCGTACTTCAATGTCAACAAATGCTGGTTCAACAAAAACCTATTTATACTCTGCATTCATCACAACCAATAAACTTTTCATGAGTATTAACTCAGTAAGTACACCTATGAATACACTTATCTAGTTATGTATTGTATAGGTACTCATCTTTTAATGCTTAAGTACATTATGAAATGAGAGGTATATTATGATACCTTAATATAGCATTTATTTATTATCCTTACCATATTATTGATGAGTTTTTAGGCTAACCCGAGCAGTGTTAAAGAACACGACGACCGTGTTGACCTATTAAAGATACAGTGTTACAGTACAGACCCATGTGAATTATCACGAGACTGTGCTGACGTATTGGAAGTTATGGTGCATCAGCATAGGGTCGTGTGGGACGACAAGGGAACTGTACGGGAATGCTGGAGTTTTAGTGGCCGGGCACAGAACTGTGTGGGACAGCCTAGCGACCGTGCGAGACTTCTTGCACTTTAAAAACATACCATTTTCTCATCTTTTCTATTTAAGAATTCTATACATTAACAAATATATCAATTCATGGAGTTTACAACTATTGTCATCGCCAAGTATTTCCAGCACATCGTATCACAAATCGCATGCATCCAAAATTTTTTCTAAGCCAACACAAGCAACATCACAAATATAATTCACGTAACTAGAATTACCAATTCCACTATCCAAACACCATGAACATATAGATGCGAGCTTGATACCAAACTATTCTTTCATGCATGCTAATACACACACTCTATAATACGCGCTCATTAGCCCATTCCCCTTTTTTTCATTTAGAGAGCTCTCGCTCTCAATTTGGGCCAATCCATTTTTTTCATTTAAAGAGCTGTCGCTCTCATTTGGGTCAATCCCTTTTTATTTTTCATTTAGAGAGCTCTTGCTCTCATTTTGGGCCGATCCCCTTTTTTTCATTCATTTCATCATCACCTCAATCCACACAATGCATATGGCATACAAATGCAAATGCAAAGGAAGAATCATTCATAGCACCATATAATCAACAATCATACAATTCACAATTATATACACACAATTAGCCACGTGTTTTAACTAATATCTCTGTTCACACAAAACCATAGAGTTCTCATGTTCATTCATAATCTACTCATAATTCATTAATGTAAGTCCATTTTATCCACCTAAAACATTGCACAAATTTCCATATCTTGACAATTCATTTATACAATCCATTTACCAAGTATTTAGTCGAATAACATTAACCATACAAATACAAGACATACTAAGGTAAGTGTAAATTCAGTGCACATACATGGGGTCTGTGTAGTTGTGTGCTCGGCACTCAAATCTTGCTCTAATTTCAGTTCTCTTTCGCTGCACAATCCATTTGAATTTCAATTTTAGTTATGGCTTTATCATTCTTACTGATTAATTAATCTCAAAGTGCAAGAACCCTTAAGTACTTTTAATTTTCCTATGAACCTTAGTTCAATTTCTAATCACATCCTCATTTCTCTTCCCCACGAGCACTAACTCCCTTTTCCCAACAAAACCAACTCAAAATTCCCTTCATACTCACTTTTCGTACACTCTTTCCCACCAAAATCCTAACATTCCACCATTCCCACCCTTTCCTCTTACTATTTTCATAAATACAACCTCAAACAAGCTAAATCATTCCTTTACTCACCTTTTATTCACCATTTCATTTGTATTCCTAATCGTAATCGTCAAATGCAAACTCATAAATCTTAATATTCATAGTACTATAAAGGGCTTTGATACTTACTTTAGCTTCCTTAGGCCCAAATCCATCCAAATCCCCCTTTATTCCCCTAAGATTTGTATGGCTATGGTGGGTTATTTTTTTGAGTGTGTGGGCGGTGGTGTGATAGCTTGAGGACTAAAAAATGAGTTTGTAGCTTCTATTTCACACGTCTTGTGTTTCCTCAAAACATGGCCCTAACCAAGACTGTGTCAAGCCTCGTGCTCTAGCTTTTTTAAGCACGCCCTCATGCACGCACTTTGCCATAAGTTGTGTTCTAAGGTTTAGCTCTAGTATTGTGGCATGGCCAGTTCTCAAGCACGTGTCTGGATCGTTTTACCCTAGTTTACTTCATTTTTCTCTTGTTTTGATCCGACATAATTTATTCAAATTTTAATAATATTTTTCTTAAACTCTTTATGTTTTGGAGCTTTATAACTCTACTCTCTTTAAAGAAATTTCTTCCCTAAAATTACACAAATCTAATGGTTAAGACATCTCTTCACAACATTTTGCATCAAATTAAAGCGTTACATATCTCAATTGTCTCTATACCACTGGAAAGAGTTGTGGATACCGTTCTCACATATACTGTAACCTCTCATGTGGCCTCTTTAGGACAGTGGAAAATCCATTTCACCTTTACCATCAGAATCTCTGAATTTTGCAATCGTCACGTAGAAATGGGCATAAGTAGGTCGATTGGTTGAACGACAACATTTACTTGCTGCCCTTGTACTAATTCTTAGGACTCGGTTAACTAGTGCAAAAATTTGTTGTTTGGTTCCACCCTAAGTAAATCATCATTCGAAACCCTTTAGTTTTATAAAACAAGATGCTATGAAAACAACTTTTATGCACAATACAAAGGGAATCTAATCCCTGCTTTGAACCACTAAATGTGACATTTGAATTCTCTTCTTAAATATATATATATATGTATATTTTAAAATATGAATTTCCATGAAACTTCAATATGTGGATGATCAAAAAGTTGTGTATGTTTGAAATTAGAACATTTTTATGCGAAAAACATGTGGCACAAATAGTTTACAAAAGATGGTAATGTATAGCCTACACGTCCATCAAATACATGCACATATAGTTATCATGCTACAAAAGATTTCTAGGAGTTGCTGACCTAAGTGGTCCTTTTTTCACTTCATTGCCAATGAATACTGCTTCAAGGAAAACCTGCTAAAGCTATGTATTCATCAGAATCAACAAACTTTTGATGAGTATTAACTTAGTCAGTACACTTACAAATACATTTACCTAGTTATGTAGTGTATAAGTAATCATCTTTTAAAGCTTAGGAACATAATGGAATGGGAGGTATCTCATGCTAGCTTACTATAATGTTTGTTCCTTGGCCTTACAATATTATTCATGAGTTTTTAGGCTAACATGGGCCGTGTTCGGGAACACGACGATCATATTGACCTACAAAAGATGCAGTGCTACAGCTCGGGCCGAAAGAATTGGCACAAGGACCGTGTTGGTGTACTAGAAGTTACAGTGCGTTAACACGGGGGATGTGTAGGATTGCACAAAAACAATGCGTGAATGTTAAAGTTCTAGTGGCATGGCATGAGACCATGTGGAATATCATGGGGACTGTTTCATACTACTGCCATCTCAAAACATTCTATTTGCTCATCCGTTCTACTTAAGAATTCTATACATTAACACATATAGAGATTCATGGCATTTACAACTATAGTCACCGCAAGTATTTCCAGCTCGTCGCATAAAAAACCACATGTTTCAAAACATCATTTCTAAGCCAACACAACAAGCATCACAAAATATAATTTTCATAACTCAACATATTAAAATACAATATCAAAACACCATGATCATATAAATTTGAGATTGAAACCAAACTATGTTTTCATGTAGGCTAATGTGCACACTCAACAATTCAAGCTTATTGGGCTAATCCTACCTTTTTAAAGAGCTCTCGCTCTCATTTTGGGCCAATCCCTTTTTTCATTTATAGATATCTTGCTCTCATTTTAGGCTAATCCCATTTTTTATTTAGAGAGCTTTCACTCTCATTTTGGGCCAATCACTTTTTTTTTCATTTACAGTGATTTTGCTCCCATTCTAGGCTGATCTCCTTTTTTCATATGAAGAGCTCTCGCTCTGATTTTGGGCTAATCTTTTTCTCTTTCCTAACCCTAATTGTCACATGCAAACTTATAAATCTTAATATTCATAATACAATAAAGGGTTTAGATGCTTACCTTAGCTTTTTAGCCTCAAATTCATCTAAATCCCCTATTATTCCCCTAAGATTTATGCGGCTATGGTGGGTTAGGGTTTTTAGTGTGTGGTGGCGGGTATGGTAGCTCTAAGACTAAAAAATGAGTATGTAGCTTCTGTTTTACATGTCTTATGTGTTTCCCTAGAACAAGGCCCTGGACAGGATCATGTCGAGCCTCGTACCCCTTCTTTTTAAAGCACAACCTCAGGCACGCACCGTGCCATGAGTCGTGTTCGGGCTTTTGCTCCAATACTGTCAAACGCCCATTTCACCTTAATTTCCTTCTTTCTTCTCTCATTTTGAGTCTACACAATTTATTCTAATTTTAATTTTATTTTTCCTATACTCTTTATTTTTTGGGGCCTTACATAAAACATGTAACAATCAATTCTAGGCACCTATAGGCAATCAACTATCAATTAGGGTTTACCAATGAATTAATTTACATTATAAAAACTTTTTTAGATATAAATTATTAGCCTTAATACATTTTAAATTTAATTTTAGCATTTAAATTACATTCATGATCAACCCTATATTGTCTTAACTCAATCGATGAAAATTAGCACATTAAGACAACATCAATCGTCAAACTAGGTCATCGTGTGTTCCTTAGGCTAATCAACCATGATCAAGTTTTATATAGAACCACTAAAACTCATAAACACAAAGTTAAAACCACATATCAATTAGTTTTAACACGCATTAAGTGATTAGAACCATTTTACATGATGAACAAACATGAAACACACATAACAAAATATTTCAACATTATTATGTCATGTTATGGCCGATTGTTTTCACATTTCAAAGCATCAAACATGCATAAAGCAATGTTAGGAGGCTCTAATACCATTGTTAGGTTTCATATGACTTTATTAAAGATTGGAATAATGGAAAATTTTGAAAAATTAACATAAAAACATCCATAGGAAATAACCACCAAGAACCATACATGTTTAATGCAAAAAGTAGTTAGTTAGTTTAGAGTTTTGTACCTTGAAACTTGAAGTAGTAATGATTCAAGATGAGTGTTAAATGTAAATACTATATAGGACCAGCCTATACAACCTTTAAATTTTCCAAGAATTTCACAAAGAGTTGCCTATGTGCAACCTCCCTCTATGTTCACACACACACAACTAGTCCTTTCGAAGAGGATGAGTGCTAGCTTGATCTTGGTATTCACAACTAGAAGAAAGTGTTAGAAAGAAAAAAATTTGTTATCACATTGTATGAATGTAGGTTACAGCCAAGACGAATAAAAACAAGGAGAATAAATCACCTTATATAGAATATGGCTAAGAGTCCTAAAAGGAAGAGGAGAGATTAACCCTAGTTTCATCCTTATCCTACCTCTTCCTTATCTTAGCAAATTCTACTATAAATCAGCCTAAGATTAGCATGAAATAAGATAATATTTATCTCTTTAAATAAATCACACTTTTAAGACAATTCTTTGTCCTAAAATGTGAGCTTACTTAACCTTGTCCTAATCTTTTCCAAACTCATTGTTTTTAACCTTTAATCCCTCATTGATTTGAATTCAAATTTTGAGTCCTAATTCAATTCCAAAGATTGTAGTGTATAATTATAACTTTTTATCCTCACATATTAGGCACACATTTTTATGACAAAAATGTGTCTTAATCATTTCTTAATCCTTTACCAATGAGAACTTTTCCATCCATATGATTAATCACCTAATTAATACATTATTGGTACTAATCATTGGATGGTTGTGTCCTATATCTTAATTTGGACTACATAGTGTCCAATTTACACATTTTAAGCCTCATATCTTTGTCCTTAAAATGGCACAAATATACGTTCAAAATAGAAATACCAATTTTACCATTTTAGACCTAGTCTTTGTGCACGATCCTATAGATCCATTTAATGTTGGCAATAGGAATAATTAATTCCTAAACGTCATAAAAAACACTATCAAAATCCTATGGCAACCCAAATTAAATGAATATGTTCTAAAATCTTTTTGACCTAGTTCAATCTTATATTGTCCCTTGCCCTAAATGCTGGAATTACATAAGGCGTGGAACAGTCATCCTTTTTAATACTTTAGTGAAACTTAACTCTTCTAGATTACTAATGAAATTAATTATTTTATTTGGATGTGGTCACACTCTTTCTAGTTCACTCGTCTAGTGGTTGCTGGAATTTTCTTTCTCATTGAGAGCGGGTAATTCCTTTACTTCTCTCATCCCTCTAACATGAACCAATATATACCTAATCATATCTATACTTGTCACTCTTTTAAAGGCATGTTAGGTGTATGTAAAAGTATATAAAAATCCATCTAGAGTTTCATCAATATTTCTAGTCTAACAACTTCAATGTAAGACTTGCATATGAGAACTAATTATAACCTCAAACCATATAGTATTCTCATTATTGGGTCTAATCCAAATACCATGTCCTAAACATGTATTCATGATTTTTGACTGACATCCCATGTCCTTGTGTTCTATAGAACCGAACCCAATAAGTCAAAAACAACATGCTAGCCTTAATTCACATGTTGTTCTCATAAAATAGTGACTGATTAAGGATATTTAGAATGAAATCTCTTGCTTTAAAGTCCTACATGCATATGCATCATATAAGCCAAATTAAGCATTAAGATACTCAATTATATAATTCTATATATTCTTTATGCACAAAAGTAACACAAAGATAGAATGAACCATCTTAACTCTGATTATTGTCAACGGACAATGCTTGAGGCTAGGGCTTACACTAACACCTTCAACATCACTAAACAGTTCCATTAACTAATTCAATCATAAATCCAATCCTCAACAAAGAAATATTAAATGATTATAAAAAATAGAAACAATCTGTCATTAATAAAAAACTGATGTTACAAACTCAAAAGAGTATATCAAATGAAACACCACATTTAAAGTGAAATCAGAAAAAGAATCATAACTTTGTTAGCAAACAAATAATGATATGATGAAAAATGACTCACAATGAATAATAATTGCTATAAATCAAGAAGAATGTCTAAGAAACAATTGAAATATTCAATGAAATACTGATTGTTGCATTTTCCCAAACAGTTGTAGCAAAAATATTTCTTAATGATAAAAGCAATTACATTAGAACTATAACCCTATGAAACCTTCAGGATTCCAACAACACCAAAACAAGCAACCCTATTTCAATCTCCAATTTCAAACACTAAACTACTCTCATTTTAATAATAAGAACACAAAACAAATATCAAAACCATACTCCTACAAATTTTTATATGTTGATATAACTAAAGGTTAGATACGCACAATGGCTTTCTTTTTATCACACAAATATCCATAACAAATCTGTTTCTCAAGATCCATGCAATATATGCATTAACTAGGTAAACTAGTTTAAGGTTTTGTACCTTATACCTGATGCAAGAATTATTTGAGGTGACATAAAATTAAGTAAATACTGTATAAGACCAGCCTATCACAAAGGAGCTAAACCGAATGGACCTCCCTTTATGCTCACACACACATGGTAGTCCTTTGTAAAAAAGGTCGAGTGCTAGCTTTATAAGGCATTCACGATAACAAAATATTTGCAAGAAAATAAATGAAATTTTTAGACCTTGGGGCATGAAAGTTTTGGTCAAGATGAATTTAAAATAAGAAGAGTTCCTCTTCTTATTTATAGGATACCACCATGAAGATAGAAGGAGGAAAAAATGGAGAAAAATATGGAGAGATAATACCCTATCTTTATCTTAACTCTACATTATCTTTATCTTATTGATATTTAGATTAGAATTTCAATTTAAATTAAATTTAACTTCTAATCCTAATAAACTTAGGATAAATAAGATAATTAAGAGATGAGGTTGAATCACACTTATACGACAACACATGTCCTAAAATGTGATCCTCTCCTTAAATGTCCTAAACCTTTTAATCATTGTCTTGATGATTAGTTACTTAACATAATTAACAACTACATCATCTCATGGATGTTTACCTCTCATCTGTTGGGCCTAGAATTTTTCCAAATAACTTTTTTTATTGCCTCATATATTTGTCGTTAAAATGAGTCAAATATATATCCAAAATGGAAATTCCAATTTTGCTATTTTTCAGACATTGCCTTTGTGTGTGATCTTCTAGGCCGATTAAAAGTTAGCATTAGGAATAATTAATTCATAAAGGACATAAACAAACTCTAGCAAAATATATGATAGTCAAAATCAAATGAGGATGTTATGACATCCATTTGACTTGAATAAATCTTACATAGTCCCTTACCCTTACTGCCAAAATTATATAAAGCATAAAATAGTCAACCTTATTGAATCAATTCCTTTTATTGATATTCCAATGACACTGACTTCTTTTAGATGAATAACAAAACTCGTCATTTTATCTGGGTGTGGCCACACTCTTTTTGATTGCCTAATCAAGTAGCCGGGGTATTTTCTTTCTCCTCAAGATCAGATAATCCTTTCACTCGTCTCATGCTCTCTAACATGAATCAATGCATAACCAACATACCCATACTTTACACCTTTTTAAGAGCATGTTAGGTGTATGTTAAAGTATACAAAAACCCATCTAGAGTTTTATAGAGATCTTCTATCTATGAACTCCGATCTAAGACATGCGCATGAGAACTACTGATGACTCCAAACTATATAGTTGCTCTCATTGGTAGATCTAAACCAAATACCATGTCCTAGACATATATCAGTGATTTCTAACGGATATCTGATATCTTTGGATTCCATAAGACTGAACCCATAAAGTTAGAAAGAGCATGCTAGTCTTAATTCATCTCCTATTC
>CANYCX010186670.1:0-18104 GCA_948193385.1 Breynia disticha f. nivosa | reverse complement strand
TTTTTTTTTAATTAATTATTTTCTTTTATTCTTTTTCTTTTCTCTTTCGTAAATACTTCAGGTCAACATTTTGTCAACTTTCAATTCACTGCTCCTTTCTTTTAATTTAATAAATTATTAATTATTTTAATTATCTTATTAATCTTACGATTTTAAAACGAGGATGTTACATGAGTTGTATAGCATTTCTATGGAATGAGTTCGAAACATCCATCCTGTGAAAAAACTGAACCAAATCTGTCTAAACAGGTGGTTTTGGAATTAAAATTTAGTAGAAAATCAAATATGAACTGTCGAATTGAAAGCAGAATGGTTGGAATAAAAAATGTCGGTTCTGAACCAGAATTGAAACTAAACCACCTCAAACCGACTAAATCCAATTCCAATTCCAATTTCATGAACCGTTAAGCTGTGAAGTGCCGATTTCCAACCGATTTACTGGTAAATATATATCAGCATAGTGAAGAATCTGGACGTACCAGACTTTGCAAGGGACAGTAATATGTTTGCATTAAGATATTTTTCTAGGAGTTTGAAGTGTAGTCGTAGCCTTTTTCCTCGAAAATTCCAAATCCTGGCTATTCCTCCAACAAATATTTCCAAATTTGAAGTATACTATGCAATTGAGGGAAGGAAAGACAAGAAAACCATGCCATATTTACCATCTTCTTATAAGCTTATTCTTTTTTCCAAATCCCTTTTGTTTTCTTTATGACTTGTGATTGTAAGAAATTCTTGTGAAATTGTTGTCCAGTGTCTGATAATTATCAGACTATAAGACATTATATTGCGCCCAAGGAGTCTAAAATATATGTTTCGAGCGTGGTTTTAGTGGAAGAAAATATTAATAAAAAGGCACATAATTGTGTTTTACATTACATTTTACCTAAATTATTAATATATTAAATTATTAGTCTACATCACTTATATATCTTTTTCGCACACTACAATTTTTTAATGTGTGATTCACACTTTCTTAACGCATTCTGACTTTGACAAATCTGAAAATAATATGAAAGTTTGTAGACGCTTGCATTGAAAAAAATTCGTAGTATGACAAGTTGGAAGATAGAAAGTGATACGGAACCTCCGTGAATAAGCTTGACAACAGGGGAGTTTTACTAGAAGGGACTCATTGAGGCACTCATCTATAATCGTTAGATACGGTAAAAATGAATCTGAGTTTTTTATTTTTTCCAGTAAAAACAGTTTTAATTTTATATAATCTGTACAGTTTCAGTAAAACGCAGAAGGGAACTAATTCCTTATAAGTCCTCATATTAAAATTTACCTCGACAATCCCTTGGTTATTCCCCAATGCATTAACACGAAAACCGATGAAGTCAATTTGGTTTCAACCTTTTTAAAACGATTAGAACTTACTTAAATAATTGATGAATGATTAGAACAAAGAAAATTTGTTTCTAAATTCTAATTTAGAAATCAAAGGAATTAACCAAATCTTACAAATGATGGATCAATCTTTACTGGAACTCCTTTTATTGAGATCTTGTTATGAGCCTTGTAAGTAAGCTAATTGAATCCTAAGAATTTTAATATGATTCTATTATCACATAGTCATGTTGTAGTATTTCAAACTCATATTGTTGCTGAGAATTTAGACGCGATTTCATGTGACAATGTTTTACTCATATTGTTGTTCTTTAACAGAAAGAATATTGGAATTGGATCAAATATCGATCATTTCCATGGACGCAAGTTTCGAATACAAACTTGTTGATATTCTCTTGATAAATTATTATCTCTTGATTAATCTTACATTCTCATAATGAGCATTCAGATATAAAAAAAACTTGACTTTGTATAATTCTGAGAACATATTTTGCATATATATTTTGCTTGGTTTCAATCTTGTCACCGCCATGGATACAGTTACATCAGAACAATTGTTTGACGTTTTATGTACGATTAATGCAGGTTTGTCACGAAAAATAGTAAAATAATGGAAATGGGAAGCAAAATTGATCAGAATTGGTCCATAATCGTACAGTGGTGCAAGTCATGGATATGTGGGTTAATTGCACTCAAAGTCACTGAAGTGTCACCTTTAGTTCATCAAAGTCACTAAAGTAACATTACTTACAAGAAAGTCACTAAAATCAATTAAAACATTCAAATGCCCAGCCCTAGGCGATGCCGGGGACCACCAACCGACACCAAACCCAAATGCCCAGCCTTTTGTTTCACCAACTCAATCATTATTACCACTGTCAATAACTCTCAAACGTTTCCGGCATGATATTCACGATATTGTCCCAATGACAATTGAAAACCCATCATTTGCTTCCCCTGCGTCCTATGCCCAGGGCTCGCCATACCTCCCAAATCAAGCTACAAAACTCTCATTCAAGGATACACTAATGAGAAATCAAAATGGATCCATCGAATCATTATTGGGGAATGATGAGGAACTATTCAGAGATGAGTTCTATGGACAAGGTCCAGACTTAATTAATGGTATTTCGGCCATCTATATCTCAAAAGAAGCACATATGCAATTGTGTGCTCCCTGGAGGAAAACCTTAATTATCAAGTTACTGGGTAAGAACTTGAGGCCACATATCATTGAGACGCAGATCAAACGACTATGGCAACCGATTGCTGCAATTCAGATTTCAGACTTGGGTAATCACTTTTTTGTGGTACGAGTGTCAAGCCGGGAAGACTACGAGAAAGCAATATATGGAGGACCTTGGCTAATTTCAGATCATTACTTAACGGTTCAGCCATAGAAGCCGAACTTTGATCCGGAAACAACATCTATCACTACTATCCCCGTTTGGATACGAATTCCTCGACTAGCTGTGGAATTTTTCACTAAAGAATGGTTGGCATCAATTGGAAACTTGTCTGGTAAAACTTTGCGAGTTGATCCAACTACGCTAAATGTTGCGAGGAGCCAATTTGCACGAATAAGTGTCCTAATTGATCTCAGTAAACCGCTACAATCGAAATTCTACTTCCATGGTAAGCTTAGACACATTCAGTATGAAGGCTTACACGCGATTTGTTTCAAGTGCGGTAAGTACAACCATCGTATTGAAAGCTGCCATTCAGACCCGACGCCTCCCCCTAGTGATCAGCCATCTCAAAATGGTGCACAGGAAATCCAGATGCAGGATACTAACACAGGAGATCAAGTTCATAATAATTTGGGAAACTATGCACTAAGCCCAACTGAAAATTACGGGAATTGGATGATAGCAAAAAAGTATCCTCGTCGGCGTAAACCTATTGTTCAACCAGTTCCGTTGACCACACCGGCGGCAACAAAGGAATCACAAGGAACGACTACTAACGTTAACAATCCCCAAAAAGGAAAGGCAACCTTACAAGGTAAGAGCTTGATTACGGAAGAAACACAATCAGTGGGAAATAAGGTGACCAGTTTGGAAAACAACCATACATATGGAGGATCCAGATTCAGTGTCTTATCAGGAAATAATCAAGAGCCAAGATTGGAACCTACTGCTGTATTTCAGCCCCCCAAATTCTCGTCCAATGAGCCAAAAATAGCATTAACACCAAAGAAAGGAAAAGGAAAGAAAAAGCCAACAAAACATGCTTCCACATCACATGTGACTCCTCCCAATACTGAGGGTGGCCCGATCCTGGATTCTAATGGCAACACTATTTTTTCTGCAACTTCCCAAATCCAGCATGTACAAGAAATAAGATCAAGCACTAAGACTGGTACTGGGGAATTGGTTTCCCAAGAGCCAAACATTCCCTCTACATTGCAACCAAATAGGCCGACTATGGAAATGCACGACACTGTTCGTACCCATGCAAACTCTTGTCAAAATATTAATCTCTCACAGCAACCATCCACAATGAATACGAATGGTGGAGCTGAAATGAATCAAAATATTCATCACAAAGCCACGACAGATTTGAATGTCCGAGAGGCGGTTACTTCGACAGGAGTTGCGCCAAATACTGCTAGCAACAAATTGACACCAGTATTATCAGCCATGGAGGAAAATCCGAGTCCAACTCGATCAACCTTATAAATCTGCTACAAGTGAAGCTGCACTTTTCTTTTAACCCTATTTTAATTTATTATGATTTTATCTTGGAATTGTAGAGGTTGTGCCAGTAATGTTTTTCTTCGTATATGCAGACAACTTCTTGCTATGTACCGACCATTAATTCTCATCCTCCTTGAATTGTAGAGGACTCTCTCCGAACTGCAGGTTTTCCTAATGAGTTGATTTCTATCATTATGGATTTTATTACATCTGTAAAATTCCAGGTACTTTGGGAAGGTGTCCCCTCGGAACCCTTTAATCCGTCGCAAGGTATTCGCCAAGGGGACCTCTGTCACCCTATATTTTTACTATCTGTATGGACAGGCTAACCCATATTATCAAGGATGCGGTAATTGGAAACTTATGGAAACCGGTTAAAATTGGAAAAAAGTCCACCTTTATCTCATATTTTCTTTGCAGATGACCTAATTATTTTTGGAGAATGTACTGTACAACAAGCGCAGACTATGATGTCTTGTTTGAATAAGTTCTGTCAAGCCTCAGGGGCTAAGGTAAGTATTTCCAAAACAAAGCTCTATTTTTCAAAAAATGCTAACACGTTTACCTGTTCTGAAATTTGTCAAGTTAGTGTTTTCCAAAGAGTATACAGCCTTGGTAAGTACCTAGGAACTCCAATTTTGGATGGCCAGATCACTCGGAGGACTTTCGAGCCGCTCATTGAATATGTTCGAAATCAATTATCGGGGTGGTGTGCGACCAAGCTAAGCTTTGCCGGTCGAATAACATTGATTCAATCGGTCATAAATGCATTGCCGACATTTCAAATGCAAACGCTACCACGTCCTAAAGGAACTTGTCAGGAAATTGACAAACTCGCAAGGAAATTCCTGTGGGGAGGTAATAATGACTTGCATAAAATTTCTTTGGTCAATTGGGAGACTGTATGCAGGAAGCAGGAAGCAGGATTGGGTCTTCGTTCTGCTTTCCAAACAAATAAAGCATATATCCTAAAACTAGGATGGAGACTTTCTGTTGATCCTGAAGCTCTATGGGCACGTGTTCTGCGAGGGAAGTACTTAGGTGGTGGTGAATTTTCATTAGCACTTTCAAGAAAAACAAATCTCTCTCCCACATGGAAATCTATCATAGAGCAACAACATGTTCTCACTCAGAATATGCAATGGTCGATTGGAAATGGGACTGTTGTCAGATTCTGGATAGACAATTGGATTAAAGAGTTAGGTCCTTTGGTGACCTACCATTTGCACCCAGAAACAAATGCTAATAAGGAGGCAAAACTTGTTGAATTTGTTAAGGATGAAGATTGGGATTGGGATGTGTTGCGTCAATGGTTACCTGAATGGATATGCGATCGACTGGGTGAATGCACACCACCAGTGCATAATGCGGGTTGTGATTCTCTCTGCTGAGCAGCCACGACGTTGGGTAAGTTCTCCATTTCTAGTGTTGTGTCTTGTCTTTTTGACAACGCTACTGATGTGTAGGACCCACCAGATCAGTTATGGAATACAATCTGGAAGTGCAATGGCCCTCCTCGAGCAAAACATTTCCTCTGGCTAGCATGCAACGAGAAATTGCTCACCAACACGCAAAAACAACAACGCAACTTCGATAATACCAATGTATGCTCTAGATGCAATCACGGCCCTGAAACAACGCTACATGCATTGCGTGACTGTGCTAAGATTAAGTGCTGGTGGCATAAAGTCGTTAAGCATGAATGGAAAGACATTTTTTTCAATCTGGATCTTAGATCATGGATGATAAAAAATCTATCCAATAGAACTCACAAATTTTCAAGTATTCCTTGGAATGTTTTCTTTTGGACTTTCCTTTGGCAAGCATGGAAGCATCGAAACCTTGAGATTTTTCAGAACACCGAGTCAACTACAAGAATAATTAACGAAAGTGTTCAAGCTGCAGTCAATTTTTTTAGAGCCCGAGCGTTGAATACCCATCTTAACGCTCGAAAGAAAGGGAAGCAGCCAGCTGATTTCCTTTGGCAAGCACAAAAAACGGACAGTATAAAGATCAATGTCGTGGATCATCTACTTGGATAGGTCGGCATGCTTCCATTGGTCTTGTTGCCAGGGACAAAAATGGGATCATGAGAGGCTACTTTGCCCATTCCATACCATTATGCTCTCCTTTATTGGTGGAAGTGTGGGTAATATGGCATGGCTTTAGATGGGCAAAAGAAAATGGCTGGGACAACGTGATATTGGAATCAGATTCTCTTCATGCGGTGAAATATGTCTTCAATCCAAATGAGTGGAAGGGTTCTTACCGAAATCTTTTTTGGCAAACCCACAACTGTCTTGACCAGTTTGAATCGGCTTCAGTTCACCACGTGTTTCGGGAAGCAAATGAATGCGCCAATTGGTTGGCAAAACGGAGCTTATTTCAATCATTTGACAGCAATATTACGACATGTATTCCTATGGGCCTCTCAAGGCTTTTGTACAATGACTTTTTGGGTTTTCCCTCTGTTAATAAAAATCAATATCTCATTGCACGTTTGTTGGTTCAACCTAACTGATTTGACAGATGTGCAATGTCATTTGCTCGTGGGTTCAGCCTAGCTGATTCGACGTAGCAAGTGGATTTGAACATTTAATTTCAAAAAAAAAAGTCATTGAATTCATATTCATGCCAAATAACCATTTAACATTATATTTAATTATCAAGTTACCTTCTTTCTGCAATAAAATGCTGCCTATGGGTTCAGTTTCATTATTTTTGCATTTGCAAGCAATTGTTCATCCATTATCATTAAGACAATCATCTTCAATTATCATTTTATTTCATTTAATTTATGGATTGTAGACTATATAGTCTATTAACTTCCACTGTAATAATCTGTAGATTATGTTTGAGCCACAATATTCTCAACCTTCAACACAACATTGTTGTTGAGGATTTCGTTCTCAAAACAAATTGGAGTATAAAGATTGTAACTATAAGATTCATTTTTAGCTTTAAGCTCCGTAAAGATCTCCCCATTACTGAAAATATCAAGTGTAAAAGTACAGATCGACATATATATAAAGACTAAATCACTGAGTACTATTAAACACTAAAAAACTACTAAATACTAAATCAAAATGAACAAAGAATGATACTTTTTATGACCAAATACTACATAAATGTATTTTCTCAAATTGAAGCAACTGGTCCTTGACTCCTTGTGCTTGGACATGCACATTCCTGTAAGAAAAAGAAGAATTTACCAAAATTTATAGAAACATTAAAATTATAATGACAAAAAATTTAGTAAAAAAATAAGCAGATGATAAGAGCTACACAAAAAATCTTATGTTAATTGTACGTTTGGGGATTGTCATTCCGTATATGCTAATCCACTTATAGAAAGTAAAAAAATTTGACTTAGCAAACATCTAACAAGTCATTATTGTAGTCACAAAGAATGCAGGTTTTGACAATATATTCCTCTGTAAAAATCCTCAAACCAACCTCGTGGACCAACAGAAGATAAGCAGTTGCTGGATGTGCTAGCTTGTTGGCACTTAGAGTGTAAAAATGGAAGGTGACTTGACATTTAAATCTGACTTGGAATGATGATTTATTATGAATATGAATTCAGTGACCTTCACTGAATGTTGTACTTGACTTTAGTGACTTTCCTGTAGAGAATGTCACTTTAGTGACCTTAATGAATTAAAATTGACACTTTAGTGACTTTGTGTGCAATTAACCCTGGATATGCAGAGCTGCACAAAATGGGCATATCTATCAAGGATTGCGAGAAAAAGTTGTTTTTCATCAACTGTTTGATTAAATTGCGGAGCAAAAGGCTAACGGATTTTGGAAACCTGGAACTTCTAGGAAGCAACAATGGAAGCAATATTATAAGGGGAGGTTTTTAGGAACCTTATGATTCATTCCTGCAAAATATGAAACCTGAAACAAATACAGAAACAGGTAAAAGCACACTTCTGAGATCATGGAAATTGATTCTGATCCATCAGCTGGCACATTTTCCGCTGGTGTCGTGAATCAGGCTTTCATCGCTCACTCTGTGTTGATACCTGAAGGAGAATTGAGGCAGAAATATTGGAATGCTCTCAAAAGGGTAGTTGAACTCTTATTTTCAACTGTGTAGTTCTGTTGTTTTGAATAAGACATGAATGTGCAATGTGAAATAGGTAAGAAAATGGAGAACAGAGAAGTGACAAATAAGGCAATTGACATGTGAGAGAGAAGGAATATCACTGTGTGGAATAATGAAATGAGGCCCTATTTTTTAGGAAGTTTTATATGGAAATTTCCATGCGAACACAATTCAAGGGAGGAAGCAATGTAAACCTTCACTATATAAGTAAATGATGAAGCTATTGAAGTAGTGTTATCGAATGACATCGTCGGAGAATTTTCAAGAACATGTAACTGCAAAAACAAATGACTAACTCCACTGTCATATAGACGTAGAAGAGCTGCTGAACCGACAAATTCCAACCGAACTTACCAATGCTGCCAAACTTCAAACTACCCTAACTTCTAACAAAACTAGGTTATTTTACAAATTGGAATAGCTCGTTTCGAGTCTGCAGACTACGTTGTTTCGATGATGGTGTAAGATCATCTCCTACGCAAGCTAAAAAAATCGGTTCGAACTTTTTTGGATAGTGGAACTAGAATCAGGTTTGGTTGGAGTCAAACTTGGTTTTGTTTTCGACTCTATTGTGTTTTTTTTAAATTGAATGATCGCAGTCGTTGATTAAAGTGACCAACAATCAAGATTATCCCGAAGAAAATATTACCATCAAGTCCTTAAAACATAGATTCTTGAGTTTGAGTGAAATTCTAAAAGAACATTGTTTTTTAGTAAAAAATTCATATGACACAATTGACAAATAGTCTAATTACTCGTGAATTCTATAAAAAAAGTTAGATTTAGATGCAAAATTGAGGTAGAGCATCTCCTCCAAATATAAGAAGTAAATCTGCTAAACATTGACAATTGAGTCCATTCAATAATGGTTTCTAAGCGCCAACAGAGGTCAATTCCAAATTGAGCAAAGGAGAAATGATTACATTTGAAAACGGTACAGTATAACTGCTGAAGGGATCAGGTTGAAAACGGTACCGTATAACGACTGAAGAGATGAGGTTGGTGTGGTCATCGTCTACTGTAATGGAAAGTGACGAGAGGAGAGATGAGGGTGGGATGCCTCTGCTTCTTTCTTGTACTTGTACACGTAAGAGTATGAATGTGGAATTCCAAGCACAAAATTTGATAGCGTTCTCACTTCAAATGGTGATTGCAAAGTAATACCAAATCATTTTCAACATTTATACCTATCAGAAAATTTCAAATCAACCAAATATTCCAAAGTTTTATGGACTAGTACGTTGCAACCATAACAAGCAAGGTTTAGGTGGGATTTATCAAATAATATGGTAAATAATGACGTTTTGAAATTATAGAAATGTTCAGTATTCATTGTTGTTCATTTTTTGAGAGAATAAAAAAATGACACTTTTACATTTTAAAATATAAAATTAGACATTCATATGATAAACTCAAAATCAGGCATTCATATGATTGACGAACTTTGAACTGACATAAACAAAAATAAACATACATACCTTGACATTTTTACAATAAAAAACAAAAAAATAACATTCTCCTAATTTTCCGCGTGAATATTAACTTACTTATAGTCGCAAGAGTAAAAATAGTCGGTTTTAGTTTTCGTGATCCAAATTCAAAAAATAATGAACTCGCGAGAGTAAAAATAGTTGATTTATCTCAATTTTGATATAATTTATTAAATATTAAAAAATAATTCGATATTATCATCACAATTAAAAAAGGTATTCAAAAAATAATAAATTTAACACACGTCACTTACATAAAACAATTAAGTATTGTAAATACACGTACTTACTTCCTTTTAATATAATAATATATAAATATAAAAATATTAAATGAGACAAGAGTAATAAAAAAAAGGATATGCATGAGACATCCACTTCCACCATCCACGAATGATCACAAAGGACAAATGGCACAACTCAATTAAGGACATTTCCAGTAGCTCAGTTGAATCCAGACAAAGCTTTACAGTCCAAATCCAATGGCATTAACACTTATAGGATTCCAATTCATCTTCTCTAAACAATAATTATCGGACTAATAAAATAATTAGCCCCAAATGGCTTCTTTAATTAATGTAGTTTTATTGGCACTTGGTCTTAGCCACGCCACTCGCCTCGAACTGACCAGAGTGGCTTCCAATAGCCGTCCAATTTGGTGGTCTGTGACTTCCGTTCCCAATTGCTCTCGTCAACTTTTGTCAGATTAATTTTATCCGCCGATTTAAACAGAGACAGACCTAAAAATATATATATCAAATTCGAATGATCAATAACTGATGGAAGTACCATTCATAATCAGTGTACTGACTCTCAATTTAACATTTTTCTCGGTTTTCTCATTGAATAGGCAGGAACAGTCTCCATTCAAAGGATCATCATCACAGTTTATCAGTATTCACGACTATGTATGAACTATGAGGTTATAATTGGCCTGAAATTCTTTCTTAATTTGTATTACAATGAAGAAAAAATTTGAAGGATATATACATGGCATCATTATATGGTGGAATGTCTCATGTGAACTTGTTCTTGCAGTATTCTGCAAGCTCGTGATTCCCAACAAGGAAAGAAACACCATTGTATGTGTTGTCAATTCTGCATTTTTTTTTCCTGATCATGATTTTATCAACAACCACATTTTTGTTGGATCAAGAGAAGCATCTTATGATAATTTACATAATCACATCAGAAAATACTGATGTTGAGTCTTAGTTTTAACTGCTAATCTTGTCTTCATTGATAAAATTAAAGTTATGACTCCAATGGTCTGTTTCTCAAGAGCAATTGAATAATTATGTAGTAATTAACAAAAAAATTAAATAACTAAATATTAATCATTTACAACCACACTTGGAAAGGTTTTGAAGGCAATAATTTATAGAAAAATGGTGTCAATGGCATGTGGGTTGAATATTCTTGACCACTACCAAATCTTGGGCCCCTAATGTCTTCATCTTCATTGGTCAAAACTCAAAAGCTTTATAAAAAACTTTGGTATCAAGGCATTGTTGTTGCTTTTAGAATTGAAATATATGAATGTCAAAGCAGGATTTTTAAGTCCAACTTAGCAGCCTCAACACTCTAGTCAAGAACAAAAACCTCTCCATCTCTTCTCCTTCTCTTCTTCTTTTTTGAATGAGCAAATCCGTATCGACCATTCAAACCCTTTTACTTTTCTAGCTCTTCTTCTGTCTGAAATCAGTTTATGAATCTTTCTGTCAAAAAACTGTGAGAGAAAAATAAAACAATGGTTTTCCTTGGCAAGAAAAACCAACTTTGTCTCTTACTTGTAATCTTTAGTTATTCATTGTTTTCTGTAAACCTGTTTTGTGAGGCCGCAGACCGAATAGCGAAAGGGGAGCAACTAAATGATGGAGAATTCTTGACATCAACAGATGATGTTTTTGAACTTGGATTCTTCAGCACTTCAGATGCTTCTACGACGCGTTTTCTTGGTATCAGGTATCATAATATTGAGGATAAGGCAATCATATGGATAGCTAATAGAAACAATCCAATCTCTAACACAAATGGTTCCATGACTATAGGTGAAGATGGAAATTTGATTGTTAGAGATGGAAATGGAGTGCCAGTTTGGTCGAGTAATTCTACGAAGATTGTTTCTAACAATACAGCTGCAGTTCTTGAAACAAATGGTAATTTCGCTCTTTCAAGCGATGAAAGTATTGGTGATATAGACAATGCTTATTGGCAAAGTTTCAATGAACCATCTGATACTTTTTTGCCTGACATGAAAGTTCTAGCAAGTTCAGGAGAAGAGATTCATGTTTTTACTTCGTGGAAATCTGAGACTGATCCTTCACCTGGGAACTTCGCAATGGGAGTCGATCCACGTGGAGCTCCACAGATCGTAATATGGAATCAAACAAGAAGAATATGGAGAAGTGGACATTGGAATGGGATATTCACAGGAATTCCAAGTATGTTAGCTTCGACTAATTACCTATATGGTTTTAAGGTTACAACTGATCAAGATGGTCAAACTTATATAAATTACAACCCATCAGACCCTTCTGATTTGTTGAGGTTTGAGATATCTTGGGATGGATATGAAGAGCAATTGAGATGGAATGAAAGTGAAAAAAGGTGGGATATGTTGCAAAGACAACCTGCTACTGACTGTGAAAAGTACAATCACTGTGGTGATTTTGGAATATGTAGTGAAACAGATTCACCACAATGTAGTTGTATGGATGGCTTTGAGCCTAGAAATCAAGAACAATGGAGAAGAGGGAACTGGTCTGGAGGATGTAAAAGAAGAACTTCTTTGCAATGCCAGAGAAATGATAGTGTGGCACAGGATGGATTTAAATTGCTTAGGTGCATGAAGTTGCCAGATTTTGCAGATACACATTTAGATATCATCGGCCCAGAAGATTGCAAGAATTGGTGTTTGCAGAATTGTTCTTGCAATGCTTATGCAGTTATTAACAATATCGGTTGCATGACTTGGAATGGTGAATTGATTGATCTACGAACTTTTGAAAAAGCTGGGAATAGTCTCTACTTGCGCCTTGCCGATTCCGAATTCGGTAACATAATTTGCTTTCTCTTTGTTATCTGCAAGATTTTACGCATTTCCACCAATTATAACACTTTCATTTGATCTTTTCTGATCATATCCTGATGTCTTGTTCTTGTTTGCTCAATGCAGATGATGGCGGATTATCTACTCATGTGATTGTTATAATTGTGATTTCTTGTGTGGTTTTCGTAGCCATATCAGGATTGCTAATATGGTTACTGAAAAGAAAACTCAAAGGTAATCGAAATGAGGTTCAGTTTTAAGAAAGCGTAATTGATTTTGGCCATTTTCGCCACTCACTTATTGTATTTTTAGTTTTGCCAGCAACCCCTTCAATTCAACTGTTCGGAAAGAGTGAGGCAACACTTTCTGATGTGAGCAAGGGCAAAGAATATTCAACTGATCACTCTGTACCAGCAGATTTTAGCGTTGATTCAACTGAAGTAAATGCTCCAGATTTGCCAATGTTCAACTTCAATGCGGTAGCTGCTGCCACAGACAATTTTTCTGAGGAAAATAAGCTTGGACAAGGCGGATTTGGTCCTGTATACAAGGTGAACAGTCAGGATATGGTAGAAATTATAAAGAATAGGCGAGTTTATTAAGCAATATTGATGACAATTTCTTGTTTTCATTTCAGGGAAAGCTTCCAGGAGGAGAACAAATTGCTGTGAAAAGGCTTTCAAAAGTTTCTTGTCAGGGCTTGGAGGAGTTCAAGAACGAAATTATTCTGATAGCCAAGTTACAGCACAGAAACCTTGTTAGATTATTAGGTTGCTGCATTCAGGGGGAAGAAAAAATCCTGCTTTATGAATACATGCCAAACAAGAGCTTGGATTGTTTTATTTTCGGTAAGATTTTTTGTATTGCATCGCAAAATCAAGCTCAAGAACATATAATAACTTGTTTTCTTTTTTGCACAATACTGCAGATCCTGCAATGCAGGCTTTATTAGACTGGCGAAAACGCTTCACAATCATCGAAGGAATTGCGAGAGGTCTCCTTTATCTCCACCGAGACTCACGACTGAGGATCATTCACCGGGACCTAAAAGCCAGCAACATTTTGTTGGATGAAGACATGATTCCAAAAATTTCTGACTTCGGCATGGCTAAAATATTCGGTGGAAACCAAAATGAAGCAAACACAACGAGAGTTGTCGGGACATAGTACGTATTCAATCTATCTGAAACACATTCAGAATCCATTTTAAGCTACAAAATCCTGACCAACACTTCTGTTTCTTAATTACAGCGGTTACATGTCACCTGAATACGCAATGGAGGGATTATTTTCGGTAAAATCTGATGTTTATAGCTTCGGAGTATTAGTTCTAGAGATTGTAAGTGGCCGGAGGAATACAAGTTTCCGCTTGTCAGATCATGTCAACCTCATAGATTATGTAAGTCAGATTCTCTCTTTCTCAGTCAGCCAGAATCATATAATACTAAGATAACGATTCCATTGTTCTGAATTTCAGGCATGGCAACTATGGAACGAAGGAAGAGCAATGGAATTAGTAAACCCTTCCTTCAGAAACTCATGTTCAGAAGAAGAAGTGTTGAAATGCATACAAGTAGGAATGTTATGTGTGCAAGATTCTGCTCTTCATCGACCAACAATGCAGGCTGTGGTGTTAATGCTAGAGAGCAATAGTCCTACACTTCCTCTTCCAAGACAACCTACTTTCACTTCAATGAGAGCTTCCATTGATACAGAAATCTACGTTGATGGTCCTAAAATTGTATCCTCCAACGATTTAACAGTCACTATGGTTGTTGGAAGATGATCTCTATTTTCTGTTCTGTTCCACATTTTCTTGCTCATTGGTATATACATACTATCTTCCATATACAGAATATAACACATGTATAGTTTTCTCTGTAATTTTGATAGGAACAGTTTTCTTTTTTCTTGGTTTGTTCTGTTTTATTATTTTTTATGATTGCCATTGTTTATAAACATTGTTTTCTTTAACTTTCTTGTGCATAATAGACAGCAATTCCAGAATCAGAATTTGAGAGAGGATTGAGTTTGAAGGAGGTTTAATCTCGTTTTTGTTCCAGAAACAGAAGAAATGTAATTATTAAGGTGAATTTCATGCGTATATTTTGTGGCGTTGGTGTAAAAATAAATGAAAGTGTTGGTCAAATATAAGATGGAAGTCATTTTATATTTTGTAACGAAGAAGAAAGAAATAAGAAACGACATGTGTTTAATATGGTAATCAATGTACATAGATGTTGGTTGTAACAAACCAAGTATAATAAGAACTTAAGAAGAGATTAGGTTTAAGGTCAGCAGAATGGGTAGACTTTCATGACAATGTATCTAAATAGCGATCGAATCAAAAATATTTTTAAGATTAAATAAAAATAAACGAGTTAAAGAAATGTATAAAAATACAGTAAAAAGAGATGATATTATAAAGAATACACAATAAATAAAGTAATCAAAGAAGTAAATACGACAATAGTTGACTGCCAACACTTCCATTTCACAATATATTCCAAAATGAATAAAAAATCAAATGGAATTTCTAAAGAACAAAATTGTTGATCATAATATCTACAATTTTGACAAAATCATGAAGTTCATTTATAAAATGAATATGAATAGAAGGGTTGGCATTTGTTGAATTTGAGGGGTTGGTAGGTACACTACAAGAATTATTACCATAATCATAAAGAAATAATAAAGCTAAATTATTAATAGATCATGTTCGCACGTTAGGTCTGACTACTGAGAAATAGTTTACATTAGGTTCATTAACCCTACTGATTTTGTCTGAAAAAACGTCTATGTGATTTGAAGGAAAAATATATTTATAAACAAACTTTAAATTCGATTCTTAGATGGTACGGGAGAATGTTTAATAGATTATGTTTAACAAATACATTAGGACAAAATATTATGGTGAAATGTTGCATATGGTTGATTTGGATGCTATGTTAGGCAACTAAATCCTTCATGATAACATATTAAAAAGATTGATATTGTAACTATACATTCCAGATTTTCTTTGGTCAGCTAAGACTTGGAATAAACTTAGTTTATTTGAAGATTGATAATGAACAGAAAGCCATAAAATACCACATACTAAAAATTTTTCTAAGTAGTGGAGGTTGGTGAATGATTGTGTTGAAATATGAATAGTGAACTATAAATATTTATGCAAATTTTAAACAGTAAAAGATCACATGTAATAACGTCAAAAACTTTATATAATTTTAAATTGCAAAGTGACATTCTTTTAAGATATGGGGTTGGCACTTTTTAATGATCATATTCATATTGATGCTATCACCGAGCACATAAATCAAATAATATAAGATTATTTTAATTTAATTTGAGATTTCGAGTTTGAATCCTGCTCAGTACAGCTCGATATTATTGCTTATTTATTTTACAAATGGGAACTTAAGCCTCTCAATGACTGTTGATTTTCAATTTTATATTTCAATGGGGGCAGGCATGCGATGATGGCGATTGCATGGTTGCACATGAAAAACATTCATATCTGCTTCTAAATTATTTATAAACCCTTTGGATCTTCTAAATTATTCTATTCTGGTTATTGCAACATAATTTGTGAGATATTTCAAAGGCATGACGTTACTAGCCGCATCCAACATACAACCCTCAAATGTTATAGTGAAAGTTACGCACGCGATCCATTCTATCAAATTTAGTGCGTCTCGATGAATGATACATGAAAAAATATTCAATTTTCTCAATGGTTGGCTTAGTAGCCAAGAGAAGAAGAAGACGTTCTACTTTTTTTATTAAGAAATTCGGGTTTTATTGACATAGTTGAACTAATTACATATTAAATCCTAGCTACAATACTTATTACATCTTAGACTAAAATATTTAAGTTTGGTACCGGTTCCAAACAACTTGTCATGAACGGATCCATCAATTCACTAAAATTAACAGAAATCATAGGCCTTGTTTGGTATAATTAAGAAACTTCCCGGGAATTTAATTACTGAGGAAGTAAGTTACCTGAGAAGTAAGTTACTGAGGAAGTATAATTTTTATGTGTTTGGTATGAAGATATTCTTCCTGGGAAGTGTATGATATTTTTTGTTGTATACCCATAATGTCCTTAATAAAATAATGACATTGTAATTAATTAAAATTAATATATTTTTAAAAAAAAAATTAGAAATTTAATATTAAAAAACTATACATAAATTTTTATCAAAAATAAAATATTTAGTAAAAAATATTATTTTTATAAAAAGCTCGTTTTATATTAAATGTGTATATTGATATTTTTAAAAAAAATTTCTAATTAAAAATTATTATTTTAATTTAAAATAAAAATTTTAAGCTAAATTTATCATAAAATTATGATGTATGATTAAATCATCACAAAATTATAATTATAGTAAATATATAAAAGTTTAATTGGATATTTAAATTATATGATATGAGACTAATAATAAAAGGGACAAAAATGACATTTCATACAAGGGAAGAAAAATCTCACCATAATCCCAAGAATTTTACTTTCCCTAAATGGAGGAACTTACTTCCCTAATAAAAAATTGAATTCCTTAGATAATGACAACCAAACTAAACTAAGAAAATAACTTCCTCTACAACTAATTTCCCCCTCCTTACTTCTCCCATACCAAACACACCCATAAATTCAATTAATTTAAAAAAAATTCAATGACCATTATAATTATTTGAAAAAAAATACAAAAACCAAATATTAGGTAAGCATGTAACACATGACAAATACTATACTTTTTTTAGAAGTAATTACCCCCAGTGGACCTTTTTAAGTTTAGTTTTTGAGTTTTGTCACTGAATGTTTGGTTATTGAGGTTTTGGGTATATTTTAAATTGTTATTGTTATTATGTTATTTTACTGTTAACATATTACAATTTTAGCTAAACCCTTATCTCCTCATATTTCCACAATCTTCTGAATCTCTCACATCTTACTCATCACTCACGTGACTCTCTCTTCATATTACGACAAACCCATTTCTTCTCTCTCTCTTCAATTTTCTTTTTCCCCTTTCACTCCCACGTACGGTTCGCTTGGTCTTATGGATACATTGCTCCAGGTATTAGAAAAATTTCCACTGTAACTTATTCTGCACCTCATCGAAACAGTGCCACTTCACTTCTCAACTATGCCCTGACGAACTTGATATATTTTGCAGAGTTTGTGTACATGTCGAAGGCGACAGAGAGGAGTGATGTTTACAGCATGGGAATTGTGCTAATGGAGCTAGTTATCGGGAAGAAGCCGACTGATGCAACGTTTAATGTAGACATGGACATGGTGATATGGGTAGAGAAGTACTTAGAGATGCAAGGATCAGGTCTTGAACAATTAATAGATCCTGCATTGAAGCCACTGTTGCCAGAAGAAGAAC
>CANYCX010186531.1:0-11504 GCA_948193385.1 Breynia disticha f. nivosa | reverse complement strand
AGAAGGATAGAGCAACTGGAAAGGAAAAGTCAGGGAGAGAAAATGAAAAGGAAAGAGAGGGTACAAAGAATGAAAAGGTATGCGTGTTTGGGTAGGAAAGAGAGGGGGGAGAGAAGTATGGGAAGAGAGGTGAAAAAAGGGTTGAATGTAATAATTATGACAGCACAGTAATCGAAAATTCAGATAAATTCAAAATGAAGAAGCATCTAGAGACCGGTTAATGCATACCGAACAATGGGTTGTACTGATGATAAGTGGAGGATGGGCTGGACAGACGTAAAAATGGAAACAAAGATACAAAACCATAATAAAAAAGTATGGACTGGAACAAAACTATTGTTGATGCAAAATTAAACTGAAAAATGGTATGTTGTATAAATAACCCATGGATGAAGGAGGATGGTTCAGGCGTAAAGCTTTGGACTAAGCCGGACCCTAATTGGCTCAAAATCAATTTTAATGCCTCTTGCTTTGATGGGTGTGGCTCGTTTGGCATGGTAAGGAGAGATGAAAGAGGTGTATTTGTGGGTGTTTCGTGGCGAAAGTTTAGAGGGTGCAATCACCCTGCTATTATGGAGGCTATGGTGATCAAAGATGCATTGGGATGGATCAAGGAAAGAAGACGTTAGAAGGTGGCCGTTGAATCAGATTGTGCGGTGGCATTCACAACCATCAATGAAAAGGCTCGTTTTAATTTGTTGTTTGGGGATTTAATCAATGATTGTATTTCTATTATGACAACTCTTGTTTAGGTTAGAGTTTTGTTTGTTAGACGATCAGCAAATTTGCTTGTGCAAGCAAATTCTTTCTCTAATCTTTATTGTTTGGTGCTAAACCCCCTAATTGTATTGCCGCTGCTTTGTTTGATGATTTATCTAATTGACTTGCTTTTTTCAAAAAAAAAGAGTAACATTTAAAAAAGATCAAACATGCAATAAATACATGAAATTACAACATAATTTAGAAAATTAAAGTTTTACTTGTATTTAAATTGTATTAACTTTAATCAAAATTGCCTTATTAACTCTGCTTTATTATAAAAAAATTATTTGTGTTATCTTATTATTATTATTATTATTATTACTTTAAGAATTTAATTATAATTATAAAAATGTAATTAAAATTATAAATTAGAATTACTATAAATTTAATTACAATTTTTTATAATTAAAAAAAAATAATTAAAATTTATATAATATAAATTTTAGTCCCAAAGTTGAAATTTTATGTACTAAAGCTGAAGCCAGTCTCTAAAATCGTAATACATGACATATTATATTATCAGCATGTGGATTATATTAAATTGTTGCATATTTGTTTTCAAAATTTAAAAACTTATAAATGAACATAAGAATAGGTTTATTTACTCATGATGTGTTTGTTAATCTTCGAGATACCCGAGATGGAATGGAAAATGTTTATTCCAGAATTTCAATCTTTTCAATTTGTTTGTTAAATTCTACCGAAAAAGGTTACCTGATTGCATATCTTGATTTTTCAATGTATGATTATCTTGACAATAAGTCAAGCATCTCATGCTTAATCTTTTGTACTTCTACCCTCTCTTCATCCCAGCAAAATTAACAAACGTTTAGAAAAAATTTCGAAATGCATTCCAGTCTTATATCTACTCTTTCCTATCTTAGTGTAGAAAGTACCAATTTCAATCTTATCTACATTATTTTAACAAAAATACAGATAATTTGGATTACAAAGTTTTAAATATAATTTATTACAATTATTTTAATAAATTTAAAATTAATTAAATTGCACAAAATAAAATATCGTGTTTTAATTTAAGTTATTATGAGATTAAAAAATAAATATAATTTTATTTATTTGCTTATAATATATATACAATTTTAAAATAATATTATTTATAACTTTTTTTTTGAAAATATTTAATCTATTAATTTATTTAATTTAATATTTGTTTATTTTTTAATATTATATATATTATTTTAAAATTTTATTTTATTATAAAATAATTTAGATATATAAATAAAATTTAATATTAAATTAAAATATAATTTTCCGCTGCGGATAATATAGGTAGTTTGGGATCTACAAGAGATGGTCTAATTATACCCCAAAATTGAGATCTTCACTTCTAAAACCCCACTACTTCGAACCTTCACACCGCTCTCAGTTGGGTTGAGACCCAAAAAATGGTTACAAAATCGGAGCCTATTAACGGCAAAACCAAATCGGAGTCGTCGACAGGAACGATGGGTCTCAAATCAGATCTCTTCTCCAACTTATCTGTGAAATCCTTGAGGCTGAAGACCAAGCAACAGGAGCTTCTGATCCGAGTCTCCATTCTGTGCCTTGTCTACGTCTTAGCTTTCATCACCCGTTTATTTAGTGTCCTCCGTTACGAGTCAATGATCCACGAATTTGATCCATACTTCAATTACCGTACCACCCTTTTCCTTACCCAGAAAGGGTTTTACGAATTCTGGAACTGGTTTGACTCGGAGAGCTGGTACCCTTTAGGACGTATAATTGGTGGGACCCTTTACCCTGGCCTTATGGTAACCGCTGCTCTTATTTACTGGACTCTACGCATCCTTCGTTTCGCCGTCCATATCCGCGAAGTTTGTGTTTTGACAGCACCATTTTTTGCTTCGAACACTACCATTGTCGCCTATTTCTTTGGTAAGGAGATTTGGGACTCCGGCGCTGGCCTGGTTGCTGCAGCATTGATTGCAATTTGCCCTGGTTATATTTCACGATCAGTGGCCGGTTCTTATGACAATGAGGGTGTGGCCATATTCGCTTTGTTGCTCACTTTTTACTTGTTTGTAAAGGCTGTGAATACGGGTTCTCTTGCTTGGTCTTTGGCTTCTGCATTTGGCTACTTTTACATGGTTTCGGCCTGGGGAGGTTATGTGTTTATTATTAATTTGATTCCGCTTTATGTGTTGGTTTTGTTGGTTACTGGGAGGTATTCCATGCGCTTGTATGTTGCATATAATTGTATGTATGTAGTGGGAATGCTGTTAGCTATGCAGATTCGGTTCGTTGGGTTTCAGCATGTGCAATCTGGCGAGCATATGGCTGCAATGGGCGTCTTCTTTTTAATGCAGGTTCTAACTTTATTTTTTTATTATTTTACTTCGTATGATATTGTTGCACAGTGCTGTAGGATTTAGTTATTTTTTGTTTGGTTAATTGAGGATGATGGTCATTAATGTTAGTTCTGTAAACACGTATGTAAGAATTTCTGACAAAAAAACTTTTGTGGTTAACAGGCTTAATAAAAGTGAATTCCTCGAATTCTATCTTTGAAAAATTTAGTTTGGAGTTTATTTGTGAATTCTTGCGCCCATATGCGTAAACTGTTCTTTTTCAACCTCTGTGTGCTTTAATCCGTAATTTCCTGTTTAAATATTTTATGTTATTTATGTTGCCTGTTACAATAATAGTGGACTGTAATGCATTCATTTCCCTCACATGAGTGCCTAAAATCATTCTACAGGTATTTTACTTCTTGGGTTGGGTGAAACACTTACTGAGTGATCCAAAACTGTTTGAAGCATTTTTGAGGATCACGGTCATTTGCGCAATTGGGGTAGGTGCCGTTGCTCTAGGTGTTGGAACAGCATCAGGGTATATTTCGCCATGGACCGGTCGATTTTACTCTTTGCTGGACCCAACATATGCCAAAGATCATATCCCCATCATTGCATCTGTCTCTGAGCATCAGCCAACAGCATGGTCATCTTTCATGTTTGATTTTCACATCTTGCTCTTCCTTTTCCCTGCGGGTCTCTATTTCTGCTTCAAGCGGCTATCAGATGCCACAATATTTATAGTTATGTATGGTTTGACAAGCATGTATTTCGCTGGTGTTATGGTTCGATTAATTCTTGTAGCTACACCAGCAGTATGCCTTATTAGTGCTATTGCTGTTTCTGCTACTATAAAGAACTTGACTCAGTTGTTGAGGGCAAAGAATAAGGTTGCCCAAACTGGTTCTACTAAAGGAACCAGTGGTGGGAAGGCTTCTTCTAAGGTTAGATTTTTTCCTTTTGGCTATCTTTTTCACTTATCCAACATCCAAATTTTTTTCATAGCATTGTTATTGTTATTGTGACTTAAGATTTTTATTGGTTTTCATTAATTTGATTTTCTTTATGCATCATAGGATAATTACTTGTAATTTATTCCTTGTACCTCAGGTTCCTTTTTGGAAATGAATACTCTGATAAAAAGTTCTATGACCTTTTTTGCTAACATTTACTGGCGTATGAACTTTGTTTGATTATATAAAACTTGGATATTTAGCTGTCCTGCCTGTGATGTAAGGGGGATTAGGAATGTTACAATTATGGAAATCTATTGTATGGATTATGAACATGTTTATCATAGACAAGTTCATCGGATGTATTAAAATCTATCTGAAGACGTTCTTTGAGGTAAAATTTTAATTGTGCTGGTGATGCTACTGCACATTTATTTGTCAAAATTTATAATCTTCATGATATCAAGGAACAGGTGTAAGAGGAACATCTGTTTGTGGTCCACCTCCACCATATTTTGAGTTCATTAGTTTAGATTCAGAGTGTTTTCAAAGACAAAATAATTCTCTCAAATAAAATGTGAAGGAAAGAGGGCCATTAAAAGGCTTGTTAGCGGAGTAATGAAGTAATCAAGTTGATATAGGTGTGGACTTGTATAAGTATTGATGTTGAGGAACACCAATAAGCTTCTAAAATAGTTACTAATATGTTATTTATCTGAAAATTGCTATTTCTGAAAATAGCTATTTTATCATTCTAGATAATGTTTTCAACTTTGTTGTGGTTTTTGTTGATGGATAATCATTCTAATTTTTGTGCACCTGCAGGGTTTGCTCGATCAATCACAGCCTTTCCAAAAGAATGGGGCTATTGCTTTGCTTCTTGGTGCATTTTACTTGCTTAGTAAGTATGCCACACACTGTACCTGGGTTACATCAGAGGCATACTCCTCTCCCTCAATTGTCTTGGCTGCAAGGGGTGCTCATGGTAACAGGGTCATCTTTGATGATTACCGCGAGGCATACTTTTGGCTGCGAAAGAACACTCCTCCAGATGCCAAGGTGATGTCATGGTGGGATTATGGCTACCAAATTACTGCTATGGGAAACAGAACTGTTATTGTTGATAACAATACCTGGAATAATACACACATTGCTACTGTTGGACGTGCAATGTCATCTTACGAAGATGAAGCATATGAGATAATGCGATCACTTGATGTGGACTATGTATTAGTCGTCTTTGGTGGTGTTACTGGTTATTCCTCTGATGACATCAACAAGTAAGGATCTAACTAAATATTGTTTTTATAATAAAAGGGTCTCATGTATCCAGGCAAGTCAATTTTATGGCCAAATTAATGTAATAAATATCAATAAAATGCCTATATAATTGCTTATCCTTCCACTCATAATATGACATGCTAAAGTAAATGGCTAAAACTTAAATTTAGATATTTTTTTGTAGTGTGAATGTGGAGTCCAAATACTGTGTCTTTCAAGTGTGGTTGTGTTCCCCTCGATCATCTTTGGCCTTTGAAATTGTTGGTTGGTCATGTACTATCATTCCTTTTACTCATTTTATATCACTATTTCTGCTCTAGGTTTTTGTGGATGGTGAGGATTGGAGGTGGAGTATTCCCTGTAATTAAGGAACCCGATTACCTTGTGAATGGTGAATATCGTGTTGATAAAGGTGCAGCTCCCAAGATGTTGAATTGTCTCATGTAAGTTTCAATCTTTTATATATATCTTAAGGTATAAAACAATACAATGAGAGTGATGCTAATAAAATTGATGCGTTTCACACATGCTCTCTTTATTGAACTTTCATAGTACAATGATCACCGTAGTTAGAAACCACCCTCTCTAAGAGTGTATATTCGTATAATTGTCAGGACTATAGGAGATCCTTTTCTTACACCTTGGCTTTGCAATTACCATTTATTGCAAGTGACATATGAATCTTACATAGTGTTTTGTCAAAAAGAATATTGCTAAGAAACTATATGAATAGCCATAATTGTTAACTAGTCCACGTACAAGTTAAGAAAACATTAGCCAGACATTTTTTGGGAAGAAAACATGTGTAAAGATAAATTTATGTGATAGTTATATAACAATTTGTCTTCTTTTTCATATTCTTAGTAAATTATTTTTCTGCTCCCTTCATACTGATAATATTGCTGTTGCTGCTTTCTGTCTAGTCTTAAATTATGCATGAATAAACTTTTCTTTTGTTTTCTTGTTTTCTTAGCACAACATTTTTATTTTCTTGCTATTTAGTTTTGCCTCTAAACTTTTTTTAATTTTCGGGTTTTAATCTCTCATTTTTTTTATTTGCTATGATTCAGGTACAAGTTGTCATACTATAGATTTGGAGAACTGGTAACAGAATATGGCAAACCTCCAGGGTAAGCTTTGTGTTAGTTCTTTTTGCTTTTTATCTGTTAGCTTCACATATATGTGCATGGATGATACATTCTCTCCACCATTTGTGTCTAGCCGCTAATTCATTGTGCTAAAAAAAATAACATAGAAAATGGAAAAGAAAAATAACACTTGCAAAAAGAAACAATGATTGGTGGTTGGAATCGTGATCATACTATACTGATAGAGGCTAACTAATATTTAATTAGTGTTAATATTTAATTAGTTAAAAGTATGTTTGGGTTTTTAAGTTCTATATATATAGGGGCATTGGGAAAGAGGGAGGATAGGAAATTGCTTATCATTGGTTTTTGGCTCTTTGAGCTTAGGAGAGTTGATAGCCTCTCGAATCGCTATCTTGGGAGAACGGTAGCCTCTCGAATGCTACCAGTTGTTTCTTGTTATCCTTTTATCACTTTATTCCTACCATCCTATAATAAAATCTCTAGTTATTTCTTTGTTTTAATCTTTATTCTCCTTAGTCCTATACTTATTAGCTTAGGATCTTATCAAATTGGTATCAGAGCGGTTCCGATTCTGATCGTAGATGCCAACATCGATGGAGGCTCATTTAGATCTGGTGGAGAAATAGCTCTCCAAGCTACCGACAATCAGTGAGTATTTGGCCGAGATCAATCCATGAAAGTTGGTTTTGATGCCTTCACTCTGAGTCTTGAATTGATTATTAGGAACCAACAAAACCCAAAACCAAATACATCGACTCCCTCCTCCCCTTCACCACCTCACCTACCTATCCACAACAAACACATAGCCTACACTCATATCAACACTGAATCAAACACCCACAACCCAAAACCAAATAATCTTGAAACATAAATACAATCTTCTCCAAGATTTAATCCCAAAATTTCTGTCAAAACTGAACCTCGAAACACAGGACCGACACTAGAAATTCAAACCCACGTCAGTACCGAAAATACCCTGCCAAATCATCCTTCTTGCACGTACAAAGAATGTGACACTGAAAAGAAAAGAGAAGTCATTTCAAAACGTGGAGAGAAATTTTTACGAATTTTTTGGAGTCTAGGGATCACAGTGGCGATATGTGCAATGTCGAAGTTCTAGTTAGAAGTCGGATTTTTCTTACTCATCTAGGGAGGCCTCCGGATTTGTCTGATTGTTGGAAGAAAGTCGTGATTGACATGGAGGAAAAAAGGAAGAGACTGGAGATTATTGACAACAGAGAAGAGATGCAGGAAATTTGGGAATCAAACTTGGTGAAAGACGATTTGATTATGATCAATGTTAGTAGCTCATTGGTGGCAGCTAGAGGAATAAGGAAGCAGACATATAGGGTTCAATATGTGACTGCTTTGGGAAGAAGGGAGCACAAGCTTAGGGCTGAATTTGGAGTTGATGGATTTTTCAATTGGATTTATGACTGTACTTTGAATAATTTATCAATTTGGACCCAGCCATTATTGCAAGCAGAATCAGCTTTCAAAAGACAGACATGCAAGGGTTATTTTAATTGGAGTGGTTTCATAACAATTCCCCCAATTTTACTGTTTGAGTTGTTATTTCTTATATGGGCTATTAGTTATACCCACCTTGAGGTCAAGGTGGATTTTAAGGGGAAGGAATGATAGAGTCTAATTAATATATAATTAGTATTAATATTTACATTAGTTAAAATTATTTTTGGGTTTTTAAGTTCTATATATATATATATATATATATATATAGGGGCATTGGGAAAGAGGGAGGATAGGAAATTACTTATCATTGGTTTTTGGCTCTGAGCTTAAGAGAGTTGATAGTCTCTTGAATCGTTATCTTGGGAGAGCGGTAGCCTCTCGAATGCTACCAGTTGTTTCTTGTTATCCTTTTATCACTTTGTTCCTACCATCCTATAATAAAATCCCCAGTTATTTCTTTGTTTTAATCTTTATTTTCTTGATTTCTATACTTATTAGCCTAGGATCTTATCAACTACACTCACATTAAAATGGGGTTTGGGGAGGGCAAGGGAAAGGGAAATGAATAAATAGATATGTTCAACTTGATTTTGAGTGTTTAGTTCTGTTTGTTATTTTCAAAGAAATCCAATCTGTGAGTTAATTAATAGGTCCAAGCTCTTCTAATTTCGAAACCCATTTCACATCAGATTCTGTGATTTCAAAATCAAATCTGTAGGCTCTTTGCACTGCTCTTGTGGATCCTTCTCGGTTCTTTCAATGCACTCTCATATCAAAAGCCTACCTGACCACCTGAATCAAAACCTTCCGTACCTCCTTAAACCAGGTACACTGTTCACCATTACCTAAAACGCCAATCTTCTCATTGCCGTGCCGCCACCTGAATTTCAACTGTGATTATATTTCGAAATTTTCATGACGTTGAAAGGCCATTATTTTGTTTGATATAAATTTCCTTTCTTCCATATGGTTGAAGTTTTTTAGTGTATTAACAATGATAGAGCTACACCCCCTTTATAGTTACAGTGCTGGTATATTTATGGAACTGCTAGCTAATATATGGGAATCTCCCCACTGATTTACATCTCTAATTTGCTAACTTTAGTAACTATGCTAATATGGTAACAATGTCTGATCTTATTCACACTTTGATTTCCACACATATGTTTGAATATTTGGTTTGATGATAGTTGCAAGGTGTTTGTGAGACTGGATGAACATGCATTGAATTTATTTTATCATACTAAAAAATTATTCGCATGTATTGAGTACTGTTCTTCTGTTGATCTTTTCTGTGACTATGACTAGCTGAATTTGTGTCTGGTTTTCCGTTAAGAAATAAGTTACTTTCTAGTAATTAACTTTTTATGTACCTCAACTGGTTAAGCAATAATTTTTAATGGACAAAATGTGATAATCGGTTTGATGTTGCCTTGATAACTATACAAGATAATATTAGCAACCAACATTTAGGTATGTAGCCATGTTTTCTAGATCTGTTTGGTTTGGTTTAGTATCTACATGTAGGGTCTTTTCATTTTGTTATTCACTCGAATAACTTATTTTGTATAATTTGAGGAAAACTAAACTGAATGGCATCTGCAGTTGAGGTGTATTTCAGTTCGATTTCTTTCTGAAGTTCTCTTTGGTGCAGTTCTCATCAATTAAGGTCTCAAATTCCTTGGTTTTTCAGTTCGATTTTGTATGCTAACTGAACTGACCTAATGACCCTTAAAATAAATTGTTTAATAAAATATACCTAACATGAGCAAGATGGCTGCACTTGGAATTGCTTAGCAAGATGGCTGAACATAGAATTTCACGTTTTCCTATTTACCTCAACCTCTAGTAATTTTGATGCATCCTGTGTGCCTGAAATACAATCATTCTTAATATTCCGTACCTCACAATTCAGTTATTGTCATGTTATTGATGTATAATCATAGACGCATTGGATTGTGGTAACCAAGTGTTTTTAAGTGTTGTAAACTTGTGTGTAGATATGACCGCGCCAGGGGTGTTGAAATTGGAAATAAGGACGTGAAACTTACACACTTAGAGGAAGCTTTCACTACTTCGAATTGGATTGTTCGTATTTATAAGGTGAAGCCCCCTAACAACAGGTGGTGATGTCTCTGCCTCGGATTCTTCATTCTTAGAGTTTTGTTCAGTTGAACTTGAGCGAGCAGATGTAACTTGCGTAGATTGAGTTTGTAACAACCAACCTACCCTCTTGAATTTTCCGGAAGTTTTTCGATGCAGAGTAAGTAATCTGGGTGTTTTTGTTAGAGTACAAAATCTGGTGTGGTTAAGCTCCACATAATGAGTGAGGTTTTTATATTTGGGGCTCAAGAACAATCTACAGTGTTGAATATAATGTTTTATCGCTTTTAGTTTTCTCGCGAGCTAAGCTAACAGAGGTGCCACCATGAACTCATCAGTTCATTCCATTTTGGTTAGTACAAAAACAAATGGCAGAAGAGTTTGGCAATAAATTTGTTTATATCTTTTGCTTTTAAATGCTGTGTTACAACAGCCAACTGGTTCTTTAACGAATTAAATACGATATAAACTGATGGTTAATTTGTAAAAAAATTAACTTGCAGTTCATTAGTGCAAATTCTTGCAGAAAGTAAAATATAACTGCAAAGCGAACAATGAGATTGTTCCAACAGCTCCTCGGCGGCCAAGTAATTCGAATGAACGTTTGATTCAACAAAATTGTTGTACAAATTAGAACTCAACAATTCTAGTTACAATATTTTTATGACCATTAGTGAGGGAGTTTTACTACGAGTCCTTTTAGAAAGGGGACTCAATGAGGCAATGAGTTGTAGCCGTTAGATTTGATAAAAATAAATCTGGACCATTTATTTATTCAGTAAAAAGCAATTTTAATTTTATGTAATCTGTACAGTTCAGTAAAATGAAGAAGGAGACTCATCCCTCAAAGACCTCATATTAAAATTTACCCATTAGTGATGATTGGAACTATATACTGTTAGGTTTTGGTGTTGACTTTTTAAAAATGCCCACTTATGTTTACATGTGTTAAAATATATATATTTTTATGCGGTTATACTCATTTCCATGTTAAAAAGTTCAAATTTAGACATATTTACATATCTGTTCATTTTTATTGATTATATTGTTTGAATCTCTTGATTTTAGTAAGTTTATTTTCTATTTGTTTGTATATTCTGATTTTTAACAAGTAGATATGATTTAGTTATGGACATATATGAACTGTATTGTTTGAATTTGCTGATTATTAACAAATGGGTCGTTTTCTATTTAAGTTGTATATCTGAATTTTAAGCAAATAGATATAATCATTAATTATAAACATATATAGACAATAATAATTACTATAAACATCTGTTCTTTTTTTATAAATTGTGCAGTTTGTATCACTTGATTTTTAGCAAGGTTAGTTCCATATTTGGGTTTTATATTGTCATTTTTAACATGTGGATATAATCATTAGCTATGAACATATATGAATAATAATAAACGTTATGAACATGAATTGTCAGTATAGCCTGTGGTGGTGTTTTTTTTATTAGTATTGATTTTTTAGTGAGTTGATTATTGATTTATTATTTGATGAT
>CANYCX010186254.1:0-10329 GCA_948193385.1 Breynia disticha f. nivosa | reverse complement strand
TGTAATGTTCACATTGGTTCACAAAAACAGAAGTTCACACAAGGCTAATTTGTTGTTCTTCTCTGTTGTTCTTCTCCTTATTCTCCTCTCTTTTTTATCTCGTTTCTTCTGCAAAACAACAATAAAGAATCAAAACAATTTTAATCCAACGCAAAAACCTTATTACACAACATCATCGAAACATCTCCCACAAAAACCCAAGAAAATCGCGTTTTAAAAACACAAAAAAACCATTCTCATCACTTACAGACGAAGAAAAAAATCGACAAAAAAAGATGAAAGAGAAGAGGATCTGAAATTACAGAGAAAATAAAGAAGAAAATGGGTTGAAAAATTCGATTTGGAAAAGAAGAGAATGACGTGGGAGTAAAAGGGGAAAAAGGAAATTGAAGAGAAAGAGGAAATGAGTTGTCGTGATAACCAATAACAATTTAAAATATGAGGAGATAAGGAGTTGGCTAAAATTATAATATGTTAACAGTAAAATAACATAATAACAATAACAATTTAAAATATACCCAAAACCTCAATAACCAAACATTCAGTGACAAAACTCAAAAATCAAACTTAAAAAGGTCAATTGGGGGTAATTATCTCAATTTAATTAAATAATAAACAATATTAATTAATTAAATTTATTACATTCATAAGCATTAATTATGTCCAAATGCTCAATTACGAAATTGTCCCTCCATAACTCTATAAATAAAGACACTCTCTTCTCATTTGAGGGACACAATACATACTACTCACTCTCACTATGCCAAAATTTATATCAGAATTTTTATTGACTTGAGCGTCGGAGAGTCCCCGGATGGCCGACCGACCTTACCCGTTTCTCATTTTGCAGGATTTGGAGCGCACGCAATCCGTCCATAGCCTAGTTCATCCACTATTATTGCAGTTGCAAAATCAAGGCAACAACAGTTACAAAACAATTTTTCCATAGATATATTTCGATGATACCAATAAATTGTTTTCATCCATAAATAAAAGAGTGGAATGATCACTGTGTCTTCATTTTTCTCATTACAAAGTTCCAACAGCTACAATCAAATCTTTTCTTGATTTTGTCTCCAATGAGACCATTCGTAGCTGTAATAGAATTCTCATCGAAGCATCTTACGACATCCTCGAGTGTTCCTGCAACCATTTTACTTTCTGCAAGTCACCATTTATTTGCAGAGAGACAGATCACATCAGAACTTTGAATTGCTTAAATATAACTATGAGATATCCTCTAATGTTTCTCAAAAATTTACTTCTGATTCTGACAATTTTGTTGTTAAGACACAATCCTGCAATAGCACAAGGTGACTTGGAAGAAAAGAATGCACTTTATGCTCTAAAGATAACATTCAACCATTCTTTTCTAAATCAGAATTGGAGCGGATCTCCTTGTTATATGCAGTTTCCGGAAAAATGGTTCGGAGTTCGATGTGTGAACGGTCGTGTTGCTGGAATTTCGTTGGAAGGAATGGGACTAATGGGGACAATCAGACTCGACGCTTTTGTGGTCTTCTCAGAACTGAGGAACCTGAGCTTCAGGAACAATGGGTTGTCAGGAAATATAATGAACTTCTCCAACAACAAAATGATTCAGAGAATTGACTTGTCAGGAAATAATTTCCATGGGAGAATTCCGTATTCTCTTCTTAAACTCAATTTCTTGCAGTCATTGCAGCTTCAGGATAACAACTTAACAGGACAAATACCAGAGTTTCAACAGTTCGGCTTGACAGTTTTTAATGTCTCCAACAATAAGTTACAAGGTTGTGTTCCTGAAACTCGAACTTTGCAATCATTTAGCCCCGATTCGTACATTAACAACCCTGAGTTAAGGGGTCCACCAACACAGTTTTCCTGTAATCTAGTTTCACATGAAAGTACAAATGAAACAGTCGGATCAGGTAGCAATCCAAGTAGTGGTGATGATTCCAACAAAGGTACTGATAAAACTAAGATCGGTACCATGTTCTTGCTGTTTGATGTTGTTGGTCTAGTTGCTGTCTTTTTGCTGTTTATTCTCTACTTCAGGAAAGCCAAAAAGCTCAAGAAAATGATGCAAAAATACGACAGTGAGAAGGGTTTGGATCGTAAGCAGGAGGCGGATGAGTTCGCTGATGATCTTGTTACAGAGGAAAGGAGAAGTGTGATGAAGAGTGCTGAGGCAAGACCAGCCATGGCCGCGGTTTCAGGAGATGATCAGAGTGGGAAGCTGACGTTCGTGGAGGAGGAAGCATGGTTTGAGATGAATGATCTATTGAAAGCTTCAGCAGAAGGATTAGGAAAAGGGATTTTTGGGAATACTTATAAGGCTAAATTAGAGGGAAGATCAGCCGTTGTTGTGAAGCGCTTGAGAAACTTGAAGCCGATGAAGATTGAAGAGTTCACTAAGCAATTGCATCACATTGCTGATCAAAAACATCCCAATTTGTTACCTCTTCTTGCTTACTACTATTCCAAGGATGAGAAGTTGTTTGTTTACAGATTTGCAGAGAGAGGAAACCTCTTTAACCGTATCCATGGTAACATCCTATTGCTTTCAATTTGAACAGCACTTACTGTAAAAGTTACTCTTGAAACCAAATTGAACATCCACTTTTGGATCTTTAAGATTGTAAGTTTGAATGAATTGAATAATGCAGGAGGGAAAGGCAACCAGGACAGGATTCCATTCAGATGGAGCTCAAGACTATCAGTCGCTCGAGGCGTGGCAAGGGCACTTGAATATCTTCATCAGAACAGCAAGTCATCACAAAACAACATTGTTCCGCATGGGAACCTGAAATCCTCAAATGTTCTACTTGACGAGAATGAAAGGCCTCTGGTTTCAGATTTCGGCCTGGGTTCGCTGATCGCACTTCCAATAGCATCTCAGCTAATGCTTGCCTACAAGTCTCCCGAGTATCAGTCCGTGAAGAGGGTCTTCAAGAAAACTGATGTTTGGTGCTTTGGAACTCTTCTTTTGGAAATCCTTACGGGAAGAATGTCGGTCCATGTGGCTCCGCCTGGAACCAACAGCGTTGATCTTTGCGGTTGGGTTCACAGAGCAGTCAGGGAAGAATGGACAGCTGAGATTTTTGACATAGAGATATCCGTGCAGAGAAATGCAGCTCCTGGAATGCTGAAACTTCTGCAAGTTGCAATGAGGTGCTGCGACAAGTCTCCTGAGAAGAGACCTGAAATGTCTGAGGTCGTCAGAGAAATCGAGAATATTAAGATCGTTGAGTCTGAAGATGAAGATGACTTGTCATTGGATCGATCCTTAACCGATGAATCTCTTTCGACCTCTGCATCCGGGAACAATGGCGACGAGCGATGATTTCGACTAGTCTTGATCCCAAAACTAAAAGAAAAACAGAACTTAATTGTTTATTTTCTTACTTCATTTTCGTGTGGAGAAAATAAATACGAACAGTAGACATTCAAAGGCAACTATGTCAACTAAATTCATATCAGATCAACAGGTTGGATGTGATTTTTCTTCTCTTCTTCATTAACTCAAGTGATAAAATTTGACCATTCATTGTTTCATTGAAGCCAAGATGAATAAGCAACAAAGTAAACAATTGATGCTTTGATATTCAGAAACATAGCAAAATCTTTCACTGATGTTAAATGCTCTGAAAGGTTTTGTGACTTGTTTGATCTGGAGTCTACCGAGCCGGAATAAAAGTTCATCCTCTTCCCGACCTTACTATTATGAGAAGAAGATTGTCACTTGAATATGAAGAGTCGACACCAACTTGCTTAGGTAATGTAGGATTCTAGAGTTTGGTAGTTATGAGAAAAGTCGTACAACGCTACCTGTCCTAACAGAGTAGTTAGAGGGCATTATTTCTATCAGGAAACACAAACCTCTGGGCTACAAGTTTCAGCACTGAGCATGGAAGTGATTTAAAAATAGTCGTAACGACGTGTGGTTTTCGAAATGGACGGCTACCAAATTCGTCATATTCTAAGTAGAATTATTGAATGCTCTCTTTAAGGAAGTTGTGCTTTGTATCAGGATTTTCCATTATTCAAGAAAATTCACCAGAGTTCAAAATATTGATTAAAACGATAAGACTGTGTTTAGTTTGACGTTTACAATATTTGCGTCTGTATTTAAAGTTTAAAATTATATAAAAAAGTTGTTACGTTTTAAGCCTTGAACGCAAACACAAAAGTTACTAATAACTAAACCGAACACGAACACAGACTAAAGCTGATGAAAACTACTTGGGTTTAATTAGTGGCTTGATTGGTGTTAACAACTGTGGTGTCCCAGCTGAGAAACTAATACTAATATACCCACCTGACCACACTGACTAAAGTTGTTAAGAGAAATGAATGAAACGCAATTTTCAAAGAAAATTGCAAGTATCCCATTAGGTTTTGAATACCACCAAATCTCAACCTTCCCTAACTGTCCCATCTTACTTGGAAATGATTTATGGTTTCTGAATATTCTGACACAGTATAAAAGTGCTCAATTCCCAACATCAGAACATATTCCTGATGTGTTTTGAAGAGTTATAGGACCCAAAAAGGTAGCTCTTTTTGGAAATTGTTGAGCTAACAACTAAGGATGTGAATTTTTACTATGAGTTCTGCTAAATAATTGCTTTGATGAGATACAATTTCAATAAAATAATAGGAGTTTTCATTAATGACAGTCATGTAGTATAATTCACCCTAACCATGATTTTTACTCTATAGTGATCAGTACTAAATCGTGAGTTGAGTTGGTAAATTTAAGCGCAAAATAATTTGTCGTTTTTGTGTTATATGTATATTTGTTCTTCGGTTCTTGTGTTTTTTCAAATAATCATAGCAGTTTTCGAGTTTTTCATAAATTGATTTAGGTTAAGATTTCTGTCAATTTTGCTGATGTGACATGGGTTATTTAAAAATCTTATGGACCGCAAAAGTTAAATTACAAACGGCATATCAGTAAAATTAACAGAAATACTAACTTCAATTAATTTTATGAAAAACTTGTGTACCTCTACAATTATTTGAAAAAAATACATATATCAGAGAACACAAGAACGATAAACTATTACACCCTAAATTTAATTCATGGTAATTTTGATTTTCAAGTACTTATGGACCGTAAAAATTAAATTACAAACGACATATCAAAAAAATTAAAAGAAATACTAACTTCAATTAATTTTATGAAAACTCGTGGACTAATACAATTATTTGAAAAAACACAGATATCAGAGAACAAAGGATGACAAAATATTACACCCTGATTTTGATTTTCAATTACTCCCTCCGTCTAATAATATATGTCGTTTTAAAAAATATGTTTTTCTCATATTATATGTCATTTTACACTTTTAATGCAAAATTTAATATTGTTTTTTCTAATGTTGCACTTATTAGTTTTAATTTTCAATACAAATTTAATTTAATGGTTTTGTTAACGTAATAAAATCAAATAGTATAATAGACAATTTAAGACTAACTTAAGACATATTAAGTACATTCTTAATCTTTGTGTATAACCTTAAACGAAAACTATTATGTCTTTTGGTTTTTTATTTACTGATATGCAGAAGTTGGCTCAAAATTCAAATAACGATGATATGAGTTTCAGATACAGATGATTCTCACCATACAAATTCATACTGTAACTGACAAAGCAACAAATTTTTGAAAACAATGCAACAAAACCTTGGAACACAACTGCTCTGCAGAAACATCACATAACTGGTTCATATTGTCACAACAAGTACAGAATCTTGGTTTGTTTAGCAAACGATGGGGAAAGTGGGTGCACCAAATCCTCTTTATGGTTAGACTAACTGTCCTAAATTTCTTAGTGCATCTGTTGACTTCTAACCTTACAACTTCCACAACTTTTTTGGCTACAAATTGTTATTTCATAAAGGAGTTCAAGATTTTGTCTTTTTCCTGTCATATTCAAGTATAAATACTTGGTCTTCCATGGCTTCTGTCATTCACCTTACAATACAACAGAGTTAGACAAGTGTAATGGAGTTTCATAGCCATGTTCTTGAATGCTTCTTGCTTTGCTTTGTCGTGGTTTTTGGTTTATTGGCTGCTTTCTCAGAAGCAGAAACACACTACCATGAATTTGTTGTATGTGTTCTTCCTTATTTGCAGAACGAGCAATGCTTGTTTCTTATTATTGTTTGTGTGTATTCTGAGTAATTTCCAATGTTGTAGGTTCAAGCAACGCCAGTGAAGAGGCTGTGCAGAACACATAGTACAATTACTGTCAATGGACAGTTCCCAGGACCAACGCTGGAAGTGCGAGACGGCGACACTTTGATCATTAAAGCTATAAACAATGCTCGATACAATGTCACTCTTCACTGGTAATCATTGAATATGATGGATATTCAATCGTTGGTTAGTTCTAAAAAGGGAAAAATAAGGAACATTAATGATCAAATGCTAACATATAAGTCGCCAAATACTACAAGATAATGCAGAAATGAATGGTCCAAGTACCTGACACAATTGCTCCATCGAATTTTTCAGGCATGGAGTGCGGCAGTTGAGGAATCCGTGGGCAGATGGTCCGGAATATGTGACTCAATGTCCAATTCTACCGGGAGGGAGCTACACATACCGATTCACAATTCAAAACCAGGAGGGAACCTTGTGGTGGCATGCCCACAGCAAATGGCTCAGAGCTACTGTTTATGGAGCTCTCATCATCTATCCAAAATTGGGGTCTCCTTATCCATTCCCAATGCCCAAGCAAGAAATTCCAATTCTTCTAGGTAAGAGATTAGTATTCTTGCAAGTTTTTTTGCTCCATGTAGCATGAAATCAACTGAAAATGTTGCTCAACAATTGACAGGAGAGTGGTGGGACAGAGATCCTATGGATGTCAGGAAACTGATGCTTTTTACTGGGGCACCACCAAATGTGTCTGATGCTTACACCATCAATGGTCAACCCGGTGATCTGTATAGATGCTCCAGCAAAGGTTTGAATTTCTATTTGCTTTATGAATACCACATAAAACAATAGCTAAATCTTCTCCCGATAGAAATGATAATTTCTTTCGCAAATTGGTGATGCAGAGACTGCTAGATTCCAAGTGGAATCAGGTGAAACTGTTATGCTACGAATCATCAACTCAGCAATGAATCAGGAACTCTTCTTTTCAGTGGCCAACCATCAACTAACAGTTGTTGGTGTTGATGCTTCCTATACCAAACCTTTCACAACATCAGTCATCATGATTGGCCCTGGTCAGACAACCAATGTCCTCCTTAAAGCAAATCAAGCCCCAGGACACTACTACATGGCAGCTCGCGCCTATAACTCAGCCCAGAATGCAACATTTGACAATACCACCACCACTGCAATCCTTGAATACAAAAATGCACCCTGCAATTCAAAGAAAGGAAAGTCTTCCATGCCAATCCTCCCACGACTGCCTGCTTATAATGATACAAACACTGCAACAGCTTTCACTGCTCAGGTGAAGAGTCTTGGCCAAGTCAATGTACCCACTCAAATTGACCAAAGCTTGTTCTTCACAGTAGGATTAGGACTCATCAACTGCACAAATCCCAATAGTCCCCGCTGCCAAGGTCCAAATGGTACTCGATTTGCCGCCAGTATTAACAACGTGTCTTTTGTAAATCCTACAAGAAATTCTTTGATGCAGGCATATTACCAAGGGCAGCCTGGTATCTTTACCACAGACTTTCCGCCCATTCCTCCCGTGCAATATAATTACACTGGTAACGTTCCAAGAGGGTTGTGGCAACCTGTTAAAGCAACGAAGCTTCAAAAGCTAAAGTATGGTTCCACTGTGCAAATTATCTTTCAGGACACCAGCATTGTCTCAACCGAAGAACACCCAATGCATCTTCATGGCTACAATTTCTATGTTGTTGGGATGGGTTTTGGCAACTTCAACCCTACAACAGATCCAGCCAGGTTCAATCTCATTGACCCACCATCTAGAAACACCATTGGAAGCCCTCCTGGAGGATGGGTGGCCATTCGATTTGTAGCCGATAATCCAGGTACTACACCAAATTCATAAGCATAACATATAATTCGTTCTACACTTTGACAAATTCGAAAGTCTGGGGTTTTAACTTCTGGTGCAATACAGGTATATGGTTCATGCATTGCCACATAGATTCACATTTAACCTGGGGTTTGGCCGTGCCAATCCTGGTTGAGAATGGAGTTGGGCAATTGCAGTCCGTGCAGCCTCCGCCACTTGATCTGCCTCGTTGCTGAGATTGGCTGCTCTGCTCTAGTCTCCTTAGTCAATGCATTCCCTGTTTCTCAACCCAATGATTAGACATTCAAGTATACGTTTTTCCACATTCATTGTTTTCATGTTGTACTTAGGTTAGTTGAATCCCGTATTGGGCAGTGATCTATTAAACAATTGGAATGTTGCTTTGTTAAAGTGTGTTCTTTTAATTAAATAAACAAATTCATCTTGTGCTAAGCTAGTATGCAGTTTTTCAGTTTTTTTTACCATATATTAAAGTTGACATCTTGAATCCAAAAACTCTATTTGGCATACCTGTGTGAAGGTGAGCTGATGGTATCCAAGGAGGCCAGAGAACTTCTTGCACCTGATGGATCATCAACTTTACTAGCTAAGGAAATTAATGTAAGTGCACAAAATATACATAAAAAACCAAGGTAGAGAATTCAGGAAATCAGGCAAAATAAATTTAGTGCAATGCATCCTGCTCAAATATCACAGAAGTGGGATAGATATTTCGTAAGAACGATGGAACTATTAAATAAGAACCAGTTCGCATCCTGCTACAAAACATTCACATTTCTATAGATTAAATCTTTGTACTGATAGAGAACAAATTGCAGTTTCACAAACATTTAAGGTATGCATGCCCTAAAGATTGATATTAACATTCGCCTATAGATCTGCCAAACTATTCTTAATAATCAAGGATCATCTATCTTCAAAATTTTGAGATGACTAATCTTGCAAATTAGGTAACAAACTTCTGGCAACGAGTATCATCATGTATATTCTGGCAACGAGCTGAGCAAAAGCGCATCCCACATCGAACGCATGTATAAGTAGAAGCAAATCCACAAACTGTGCAAAAATGCCTGCGGCAGGTAGAGCTTGGAGGACCTACTGCTGCCCTTAAATAAGTTGGAACATGTGGGGGCAAAGATTCCAAATTTGCCTGTTAAGGAGGGAAATTATTAAGAACAACTATCGGATACAGGTTAACATAAACAAGAGTGAGCACAAAAGGTAACTTCCTCCTTACTTCGTGCAAGAGCTCAAGAAAATTCCGTGGTGCTCTCCTTGCATTTTCAAGTGCCTTTGCTTGCCGGGTTTTCCGTTTTGTGCCCTTAGATTTCTTTTGCCCATAACCTGAATATGAAATAATCAAAAAATTTAGGAAACATAATTAAGAAAATCACTAATAAGCCAAACCATTGGATTACGATCAACACAGATACCGAACATCCCTACCATGGTCGACCAAAAAAAAGTAATCATATAGCTAAACACCAACATTTAAAATTGGTTGATAAATTGTTAGCATGCAGGATCAAGAAATCACAAAATAAAAATCCTAGACTTCACTAGATTGAAGATGTAAACAGCAATGAGGCTCTTCTGTACGAGAGTAACCCAGTTAGTAACAATGAAACTTACAATATCACGACAATTTAGCAAAAATAGAGTGAAGGCTGCAAATTTTAGAGAATATACCTTGATCATCATCATCATCAAGAGAAGCCTCGTCATCGTCGAGAGGTTGAACCATTTCGGGCCCAGCATCATTCTCCAATGCTTCAAGCCTAGCAATCGCTGCCTGTGAAATTTTGAAACCTTGATTAAATTATTCTCACAAAGTTTGAAGATATTATTAGAAATCAGTATGGTTAAGAACCTGGGTTCGATTATCCGAGCTGGAAAGAGCTGCAGCCATCTTTGGGGCGACTTTGCGAGTTCGGCTTGACATTCTACGAAAAGGGTTGGAACCGTCGTCCTCCATTTGTCACCTCTGCATAACCAATCCACCCAACAAAGCATATTAATAAAAAAAAGCTACTTTATAATTGAATTCATAACCAGAACTTAGAAAAATTTCACCTCAGTAATACACAGTTGCAAAGAGTGGTTTCGGCGAGTGAAGATTGACGGGTAAATTAAGTGGAAGTTGCACACTTGTATGTTTTTTTTACCAGCTTAGCCTTTGTTTGAAATGATGAAATTGAGTATTAAAGAAAGGCTGAAAGTTTTGGGGAAGAAGGGTACAAAAGTAATTTCGTTTCTTTTCTGTATCGATATCTATGTGGAGACTTAGACATGGCCATTTGGGCAGACGA
>CANYCX010186218.1:0-10829 GCA_948193385.1 Breynia disticha f. nivosa | reverse complement strand
CTCTTTGCTTGCCTCTGTAACATTCATGCTAAAAATGATAGAGGATTTTGAGAAATTTACCTCTTGGCCCGACGCTTCCTTGTATACTTCTAGCAGACGCTTTACCGATGATGTTTCCTCCTTCGTAGCTCGAAAGAATAGGAAAGCATCATCCGCAAAAAATAAATGTATGATGCTAGGAGCTCCTCTCGAGACTTTGCAACCATGGTAATTTTTCTGGCGTACATAATCCTGAATTAAGGCCGTTAGACCTTCTGTAGCTATGATGAAGAGATAAGGAGAAAGTGGGTCTCTTTGTCTCAGCCCCCTTTGCGGTACAATCAAATCACTCATTTCTTGTCTGATTGCTACCTTGAATCTTACTGTCTTCACACAACTCATTAACAGAGCAGTCCAGTCTTTGTGAAAACCCAACGCTAAAAGTATTCCTTCCAAAAAATCCCATTCTATCTTGTCGTACGCCTTGGCGATGTCAATTTTTAGCGCCGCTAAAGGGTGGCCTGAACGTTTCTGTTTTAGAGTGTGCACCACTTCATTCGCAAATATCACATTGTCTGTAATCAATCTTCCCGCCACAAAACCACTCTGTGCCTCGTCTATGACATCCGCTAGTACCATTTCATTCTATTCGCCAGTACCTTCGTTGCAATTTTGTAGATGACATTGCACAATGCGATGGGCCTCTTGTCTTTAATCGTCACCGGATGATTTTTTTTCGGAATGAGAACCAGGATTGTGTCATTGACTCCTTTCGGAAATTTTCCAAATGTAAGCCAAGAAATGCATGCAGCCGTAACTTCAGCTCCTACGACATCCCAATATTGTTGATAGAATGCTGGATTGAACCCATCCTCTCCAGGGTGCATCGTATGTGTTAGTCGAGAAATAACTTGGTTAGACAACTAACTGACCATGTGCACACTATTAGTCGACTAATCTTTGCATTAATCGAGTAATTTGGACTCCAAATCACTTTTTATGCAACTCCTTATTTTGGTTCCAACTTGTGTACTCCATTTTGTATATCTTGGACATGCATTTAATTTCTATTAAGTTCACTATTTTATACTTTACCAAAACTTGAGAAATTTCAATATGTTCACCACTATTGGTAGGTACAACAAGGATTTGTCATTGCTTCAAAGAAGGAATTTTTTTCTTGAATAAGGGACCAAAAAAATCTTCTTGAGAAAATTTGTGAGCTAAATCCTTCCTGTATCTAGTGTATTACAACTATCCTAAGCTCCAAACATATCCCTCAACTCCTCTGATTTAGGAATTGATCCATTAACAAATTAAAGTTTATTTATCATCTTAAGAGCATCACTCATAGCTCTTTTCCTCTCACGATAATTCTTGTCATTAAAGAGAGTTGTGACAAAAAATGTGTTTGATGATTCTCCTGGATGTATATATCAGGTACTGAAGATAGATTCTTCAGCTCTATTTATTATAAAATATGAAAGAAATTTAGTAAAAGAAAGTAGAAGAAAAGAACAAAATCAAGAAAGAAAGAGGTTTGCGTGTTGTCTGTTCCGATACCATATTGAATAAATTAAAGAGAAGGTTTGATTTATCGTTATTGATTATAAAGACAAGGAGCTAAATCATATCCAACAAGTAATCTTCTTGACATATCAAACCTGATTTTCATTTGTGTTCTGTTATTGTTTAGAAATTCAGTCTGTGTAGCTATTGAAATGCCTCATACAATTTATCTGGGAGGACTATCAATTCGTGTTAGTCGTGTCGTAATAGTATCGTGTAATAGACGTGTACCAGCAAATCGTAGAAGGATGTAAAAGTTTGGAATCTACCCCTTTCTTTCAATTCATCAAGGTAAAGCAATTTTTCTTTGCTGGACCCCAAATACCAGTGTCTTTCACAATACAATTTTCCTGTAAAGAATAAAGTTTTTAAAACTAAGCCTTTGTGTAGTCATTTGAAGATCTGTCTCTTCTACAATAAATGGAATAGTAATTCATTCCAGACATCAGGCACTCCAGGCAGGCACCAATGTATGCAATCAGAGTAAGTCGTAGGTTTTGCCAACTGTTCTGGACTCAACGTCTCCCAGAATTTCCGGTATATTGATGGATGGCCGTCTTTCCGATATTCCGATAGCTGAGTAATGTTGATAACAGAAACTTTAGAGCCTAATCTGCCGATGACATTTTCCACCATGAGCATTGTAGGCAAGTCGGAACCACTTCCCCAGTAACCCACCTGATCAATCGGAACCTTCTGATCGTAGCAGTTTCCGTCAGTTCCAGGCTCCCATTCTCGGCTCCTGTATCATACAACACGAGAAATTCAGAGAAGTTTTACAGAAGGGAAAATATAAAATCACTGACAGAAGACAGTCACCAGAGATGTGTTGGAGACATGGTGACAAAGAAGACCCTTTTCTGAGAGTCGGCTTTTGAGGCTACCCAGTCTGCCCATGCTCCCATGGCCAGCTCCATTGCACCAAGACCATCTAACTCTTCACAAACACCGTTTTGTTCAGCGCTCCATCTAGAACAGCAGCCAAGTTTGGTTACATAATAGATATTACAACCAACAATGCAACTCGAATAAAACTTGAACATCAGAGAACTCACGATAGCTTAACAGGGCCCTGTCTCCACCACAAGTATGTATTGAAAACCAGTATGTCAGCATGTTCCCACTTCGATGAATGCTTCAGAACTGAATCTGGACGGATTATTCGTTCATCCAGTCTGTGATTCACTGGATCATCAGAATTGGAATCTACCAGAAGTGGAGCCCAGAGAAATTCCACTGTGGCATTATAGTCCTGCAAATGGCTTATAAATAAACAGAAATGAACAACAGTTTCAAACTTGTAGCCTAGCCTTCATATTTCTCATCAAGAAAAAAAATGCATGAACAGAATTCGAACTCGAGCTCATTCCGTGGCAACACACAGCAGCAATTTTGTTATTACCTCTGCCCTGAAAATAGTAAGATGAGCATTTGGCGACATTGATCTCTTATCTGCTGGAATCACTGATTGAAGCAAACACACCATCGATATCCATTGCCCTCGGTTCAACGAATCCCCCACAAACATTAGTCTTTTATTTCTCAATTTTTCCCACATTTCAATTGCATTCCACCTACCAAAACCAAACAAACTAAATTAAAGAACAATTACTTAAGCTGAATAAAGACAAGATCTCATACTAGCTGAATATAAGCTCTGTGAAAATGAACATCTTGACTCTTAATAAACTCAAGTATTCAATCTCAAATGCAAGCTTCAAGTGCTAGCAGAGTTACCAATTAGAACAAATAAAAGCCTTAACAGTAACTAAACAATCAGATTCACCCTGTAACAAAGAAGACGAATACCATTTACCTCTTCAGATTGCAATTGTGAGGTTGCCATCTCCAATACTGATAGCCCAAATCAGACCTTCCATGCTTATGACAAGCCAGTTGATCAGACATGTATGGACAATCAGACTCACTATATAAAGGGTGAGACTTGTTATCAAAAACCCATTTCCCATCAAAAAAATCACACCCACCACTCTCCAAGCTCTCTCTTCTCAAACCCTTTTTCATTCTCAACTCTCCCCACTTGATTTTGTTCCCACTATACTCCCTTGTAGCATTACATCTACTGTATCTATCCAATCCCACTAAAACCAATAAAGATTAGTTCTTTCAATTTCAACAAACTAAAACACATATAAAGAACACAACTTTAAGTCTCAGTAACTTGAAGAAAGCTAAGCATACCTGAAGAATCACCAAGCTGGAAACCAAGATTAGGTTTTACGAACTGAACTGTATTTTTTCTGTGAACTTCACGTGGGCTGTCATGGATTACCTGAATGCTACTTTCATTGTAGATAATTGAACATACCATGAAACTGACAAGTACAAATGCCACAATCTGGGCATGGGTTCTTTTTCTTTTCCACATCTGCAACATTCTAAACATTAATATCCACCAACACTACACAAAACTCAATTATATTTCTTTCTCTGATAACAAAATTAGTTCAAGATCGTGTCTTTGTGAAGACTGTTGCGTGAAAAAGGAAAACAAAACTAAATAAGAGTGCTTACTTGAAAGGTAGTATTATTGACTGCGAAGAGGTTGGTTCTGATTAGATGCAGGCGAAAGTATTGTAAGGAAGGGGTCGTTGACTGTCGCGGCCAATGTGGAGCTGTAGTGTGCGGTAGATGGGAGGTGTTGGACCCATATGTTTGATGATTGGAGCAGAATAATTGAAGAGTTGTTGGGGTTTGCGAGAGATTATGATTGAAATTGATGCTAATGACAGTAATTAATAAATTGTGGGTTCATTTTTAAGTTTGAAATCGGATTCCTTGAAAATTAGAAGCTACTATTATTATTATTGATTACACAGACATGTAATTTACAATGATCATAAGGATGTTCAAATTGGAATGTTGATTGTGTTTATATGATTGATTTGTTAAAATGGCATGAAACTTAAAAGGAGTTGTGATTGTATCGTTCTGATACTGAATCAATGGAGTTATGGGTTAAATAAATGAAATATGTACAGTCGACTTTCAAGTTAAAATAAAGGTGCAATGGGAAGAAGGAATGACTATGCGTATAAATGAGCACATAATTATAAATATTGCATGTGTTTGCAAATCCAAAACAATGACAATTACATGTACTAATACATGGACTGACCAAACCGTCATTTGAAACACAGGTTGGGTGTAGCTAACTATGTCGGATTGAAATTTATGTACATTGTCAATTACATGTACAAGTAATCAACCTGTAATGCCACTAGAATGCTTGAAATACTATACGGCTTAGTGCACGGTCTAAAAATTCGGATAATGTCAAGTGTGTGTTCAAATGAAGTATTTCAAAGTGTAAAATGAATATAGACATTAGCAAATGATCGATGGTGAATATTGAATAAATATTTTAATTCATAATGATTTTTAATCAAAGCAAAATAACAATAGATTAAATTGTTTAACAATGACATATTTGCCTACGTCTGCTTCATATGCAATTTTGAATCAGCTACACCTACTTCAAGTTATGGCTAATAAGCCTCTTTTATTATACGATCAAGAAGAAAATCTTACAAGATTGTTTTTATAGGCTCAACGAAAACTTTAGTAATATTTTTTAAGTTTGGAAGGACACAATCAACAGCAATACTAACTTTAAAAGAATGTACAGCAGCAAGAATTACAAGCTAAGTTGGTGAAATGTGTAGTAAATGAGTTTTGAAGAGTAAATAAAAGGATAAGATTTGATGTAACAAGTGTTCTTGTCTTTCTCTTCTGTGCCTGGGGTGCATTTATAACTCAAATCTTGTTACGAGTTAAAAACTAGTGTTTAGAAACACATTCATAATACCCACGAGGTGTTAGTTGAATTGGCAATCCAACCCTCACATGAAAGCTTGAACTCAGGTTCGAGTCCGAGGAGAGCCGCCCTCGTGAGGGAGGAGCCGTGTCACTTGCTCCGAACTCTGATTAGTCTCGGCCAATGTGTCGGGGGATATCGGGGATTCAGAAAAAAAAAAGAAGCACATTCATAATTCTGCACAGTGCTGACATCAATTACATTATGTGTGTAACTTCATGTTACTTGCGTAACTACTTGAAATTCTAAAGGACTTACATGTTACATGAGCAACTTCACTCAATATGCATATATAAAAACCCTACATGAATATATCACTTTTTACGAAACCACTTAGGTGTGTTTGATAGGTTGTATTTTGTGCACGTTTTATTGAGTGTTTTACATTATTTTGCATAATTATTTTTATGATTTTCGGTATAATTTCATATTTTGTGTCTTTAGACACTTGTGGTTCATTTTATACATGATTTGACACAAATTTATTATGAGAGATGACCAGAGATTTGAGGCAAGTATCAAATCAAGTCAAGAAAGGGCGCAAAACGTAAAACCTGCTGACTGCATATGGAAAAGGACATATATAGTATACTAAAGTTTCAGTTTTCAGTTTTCCTTTTTTATCATATCATTTAAACAATTTTCTTAATTAATAGATTTTAAAACTTATGATAACAATAACACCTTATATAACACTCCCCAACAATTAAAATTCTTATTTCTCACTTGGTTCTCTAATGCCGCATAGCTTCCTCCTCCTCTTTTTTACATCATATTCTTCAATCTCATATATGTAAGACAAAAGAAACTTCTTTTTTCTTCTTTAGCCTCCTTTTCTGAAGCAATTCTTTCAAGTCTCGACTAACTGAAGATGTTATTCTTTGTTTCTCACCGGGCGCAGCAGGGAGTTCACGTGGTTTGCAAAAAATTCCCAAGAATCAAGATTGTAACGTTAGAGATTGAGATCGATCTGAATGAAGACTACCGCGTAATTCCTGAAATAGGGGAATACTTATCGTATCTCCTTTACCTTAAATTTATGTTAACAAAAACTCATAAAAGTATGTAATTTATGTAAATAAAACTCTTAAAAGTATGTTTTATGTTTGTGACTGTAAATTGAAAAAATACTATTTTGTGAATAGATTGTGTATAAGATGTGGATAATTTGTAGATGAGGTCTGTATATGATGATGATTAGAATTTTCAGTGGCATATTAAAATTATATGTGTGAATGCTTTGTGGATGTGTTGTGAATATTTATTATATGTGTGAATGTTTTGTGTATGTGTTGTGGATATTTATAAAAAATCAATGTCCACAGCATATTTACAACACATCCACAAAAGATCAATGTGTGCATGCTTTGTGGATATGTTGTGGACATTTATCAAAAATAATATCCACAGAGCATCCACAAATTGATTATTGTATGGATACTTTGTGGATATGTTGTAAATATCTAGTATTTGTAGAATAAATTTGAAGAGCTGTCATGTAGTGATATATTTTTCAAAAACTGTCATTTATGGACAATTCAAATTTTAAGATTACATGTAGTGACCATATCTCCATTGCATGTGCATGCCATGGAGGGTGCTGCTGGATAAGCTTAGACTAATGGAAGAAACAGGTTGGGCCTCGTTGGGATAAGGCCCATTCGGCCGAACCACGAAAAATATGAGTCAAAGTCACCCAAGGGTTGTTGTATGACTAAAAGAACGAGAACAAAAACAAAGTTGGTCAATTATTTTTTACATTAGAAAACATCTCTTAGCCACCATATTGCATTGAATTGGAGATTAGATTGGTATTTTTATTTCTTTTGTTATTTTATTATATTTTGTGCAAAGTTTAGCATGTCAGGCTAAACTAACACTCTAATTGAGATATTCTGAGGTTTGATTCAATATCTTTGCGAGACTATTGTTCTTAATTTGATTTATTGAACTGAGTATTTATTCAATTTCCATGTTATTGATTTTATTATTGTCATATTGAATGAGTTGAGATGACTACTTGATTTAACTATTATGATAACAAGTTGCTAGTTGAGAATTTTAGGTGTCTATTCTTGGCAATTTGATGGTAGTTTAATAATGATGTCAATCATCTGTTCTCTCATTGTTAATGAAATTGAGTAATCTGATTTAAATGAATTTAGGTGTTTAGAATTTGTTAATCAGAGACTGAGTTTCTATCACTCACTGCAGCTAGAAATTAAATTCTATCGATGTTTCTCAGGGATTGTTCTTAGGCTATAGAAATATTCCGATCGAAGTGTCTTAAGTATATCAAATAACCAAGTATAATTTGAATAACTGAGCGTTTGTCAGTGTCTATATTCTTTCTTATTCATCTGTAATAAATTATATCTCTTGTGCCAATGATCAAAGAATTGAATCAACCAAAGAATATCTTGACTATGATTTTTATTATTGAATTTTCTCTTTATTTAATTTTTGTTATTGCTTTTAATTTTGTTTTCTTTAATTTCAGTAATTTTATTGTGCTTTAAAACAAATTCCTCGTAAAAACAGCTTCCAGATATTTTAGTTTAGTAAACTATCAAATAGTCAATTTACTGGTCTCTGTGGATAACCTCACTTTCGCTATAATCAGTAAGTTCTCAAAGTAGGTATTTTATACTTGTTAGTTTCAACAACTATCAGTATTATTCTTCTAAGTAAAGTGCGCAAGTAGCATGGTCTCTCATATTAAATTTAAAATAACTTTAGCAACTTGGAATGATCTCAAGAGATTTGCAGTTGTTATGCGAACACACTCTTCGAGTTGAATCTTAATAAAAGTTTTAGGGTAAAAATCTATACAGTCTCTGAGTAATATTCCTAATAATTTCTCGGTTCTCAGGTTTCCAATATTCAATTTATCGGTCCCTGACATATTAAAATTGACTACCGTTAATCCTTCTGTTAAATTAAACAAACGGATTAAGAAGTAAATAATTTACCGGTCTTCTATGTAGTCATGTTGCTTAATTTACCGGTCCCTCTAATCTTTTGCGTTAATTTACCGGTCTCTCATTAATACACACATGGCAGAGACAAGAATGACATTTAATTTATCGGTCCCTCATTAATATACACATAACAGGGGCAAAAATGACATTTAAACTTTTCCGTTAGCTTAATTTAACGGAAGGATTAATGACAGTCGTTTTTCAATATGTCGAGGACCGGTAAATTGAATATTAAAAATTTGAAAACCGAGAAATTATTAGGAGTATTACTTAGGGACTACATAGATTTTTACCCAAAGTTTTACACACATTGCAGCTAAGTTTCAACGTGTGTGTAGATGTAATGCTCATATCACCAATGATATGCATTGCGGCCAGTTCCAATATGTGCATAAGTAGTGTGTTCTCTCACATTAATATGTATTGCTCACATTGTTTGTGCGTAGCTTTCATGGATCACATGCTCAAAATGACACAATTTACTTCTCCTGATCTATAATTCTAGGCAATCAATGTTATCTCACATTCTAATTGAACTTTGTCTCAACTCAATGGTGAAGAATCTTTGGAGACCCAACCACCATATTACTTGTTGAACAAATTTGCACACAACGCCATGCCCAATCCAACAACAAGACAAGGGTTTAAGGCAGAAGCATCGGAAAATGTAAAAAGAAAAAGAGAAGGAAGGGAAGCATGTTTTGTTTCAAAACCCGACTCCACTGATTACCACTCAACGGTAACTTGTCTCATTCAACGGCTCCTTCCTTGTGTCAATGTCCTTCACCTTTCTTAAACACCTTTCTTCTCTCCTCATCATGCCAAATAAATACATCCTACCATTATTATGATCGTTCAATTTTCAACTCATCATGTCCACCATTATACCAATTAAATTTTATAATACTACCCTCCTTCAATTTCAAACTCTCAAACTTCGACACTATAAGTTTTATCCGATAACATGATTAATGAGTCTATAATTAAAGACGATATAAGTGATCCGAATTCAATTTTTAAATGCTTATATCATAAATAATAATATTTAATAAAAAATCAATACTACAACTACGTCCGATCAACTCGAATTACCAGTCCGATTAAAAATAATGGAAGAAGTTCAGAAAAATAGTGTATGTATTGGAAACCAAGAAATGATATCTGAGTTTGGGGACAGAGTATCTCAGAATTAGATTCCAATGAACAAGTTTGAGATGAAAAGTGAAAACACCACAATAGTGTATCCTACAAATTCCACTCATCACGCCATCATCACTGTATTTCCATGACTCTCATTCAAACTTTCTCAAAAAATAAATATTTGGCTTTAATAATCTAATTTTTATTATTATTCCTTCTTAATTAATTACTAAACAAATATTGGCTTTCTACATTTTTATAATAATTAATTAAATTTTCCGATTAAAATTTAGGCGTAAGTAGCTGGTAGATTTGGAATAAAAATTAAAGTGAACTAGGAAAGTTAGGAAAAATTTAAATAATTTTAGTCACACACTTGGCTAATTTTTTTAAATCAAAAACTAAAGAATTACGATTGAATAAATTTTTTTTTAAAGGTAATTGAGGAAATCTAGTCCTAAAAACAAAGAATGTGATAACACACTTAGCTATTTGAATCAAATTGAGTGATCAAATGGTAGTTTTTTAGTTCAATAAATAGAATTTTTATACTCCATCCGTCTTTATTCACTTTGTAAAATTAATTTATTCTAAAGTATTTGTCATTTTATAAAATTATAAACTATTTATTTATTTATATTATCCTTAGTTGTTTCTCTAAATTTAATTTAATTTACATGACAATAAACAATATTACTAATATTAATTTACTTCAAATTTTAATATAAGTTAATATATTTTAAATAATTTATTTTATATTAATTATATTCTAACTTTTATATTACATATTTAGTGAAGGGTCTATCCGACAAGACCAACAAAAAATAAAACCACAAACGTGGTTTGTTGATGAAATTAAGAAGTTTAATTAATGGAGTTATTGTTTTTTAGAAAAAGAGATTATGTGATTAATACTATTTTTTTGTCTAAATTACGAAGTATCCTGAGCACCTCAAACTAATTTTCGTTCGAGTCAGACAAGACTACAAGAACGACAAAATTATACAAATCGAATTTTAACAAAGTGTATGTGATTAATACTGTGAGGGAAATGTTGTTATGAACACCTTACTTCGTTTTTGCCTCCAAGTTGAGAGCTTTTCAGTTTCAGTTTTAGTCTCCTCCGATGTCTTGTCTACTGACAAGTTTGCTTTGTGTCTTATCTATTGATAAGTTTTTTGTTTTTTCTCGATTCACAGTAGTATGAGGTGCATATTTTGGAACTGTAGAGGGTTAGGCTCGCCTCGAACAGTCCCAGAACTAGTGGAAATTGTCCGCAAGAGAAAGCCGAACTTTGTTTTTCTCTCGGAAACAAAGTGTAG
>CANYCX010186195.1:0-12019 GCA_948193385.1 Breynia disticha f. nivosa | reverse complement strand
AACTACTTGAGGGTAACCAATAGCAGGTAAGGTTATACCAGAAGCACTATTGGTTTGAACTATAAAAATGGCGAAAAGATAAGAATTGCAGTTTCCATTACAGAAGAATCCACATGCAAATCTTGGACCATAAGTTCCTCTCAGAAGAATGGCTCTCACGGTTGATCCATCTGAGAAACTTACATATTGCGGATCGGACGGGCTAATTGTCCATGAAGTAGAAAGATTAGCAGTTGGATAATCAAATTTTGAAGCACGTAACATTAAACAAACGAAATGGATGAAAAGAAGGAAGAAGACAACTCCATAATTACGAAACTGAATGTCCATTGCTCTAACATTCAAGCAAGAGTAAGAAAGGAAGATCATTAGCGACAATATCAATCACAATAACCTTAAAAGCTTGCAGTTTTCAGTGTTTAATGTTCAAAACAAAAAGAAATGATATTTTGTGAGCTTTGCGGCTTAGGTTCCATTTACTTCAAGTCAACAAAAAGCTTTTAAATTTCCACGACCACTTGGCCCTTATCTTTCCTTCTTGACGGGGTAAATTGACTAGGAGAGTATAGTTCGGTTTGATTCAGTTCTAGCAACTAAATTTAATTTAATGTTTCAAAAATTATATTTTGAAAAAATTAAAATTAATTTTAGAAAATATATTTTGATTCAAAGAAAATGAGACGAATTGGAACGAATTTAAGATTTTTAAAAATATTTTTCATAATAAAATAAAATCTAGTATCAATTGTTCATTTTAATATTTTCTTTTGACATTAAAGAGTGTTACTTAGAGTATTTGTTGTAATATTTTTTTAAACATCCTATGCCTCATTTCCCATATGTAATTGTTTAATCAATAATTACTCATTATAACATTTTGTTCATACTATTACAATCTACTATAATTAAAAACTTTTTAATTTTGGTCAACCCTTAAACATTCATTGATCAGTCATTGTTCGACACTAATGTCTACATTCATTTCATTACATTACATGAATTGTTACATGGCCTATTTAATCCGAGTCTCAGACCGTGTAAGTTAATTTGTCCAGTTTAACATTCATTACAAGTTACACAATTAGTAAATGTCTTGTAAAGACCATGTACCAGACCTTGCACTTCGATATATGATTTTTGTAAAGTTTCAGGACAATATACGGTAATGACATGACTTTTCCTAACCGTGTACCACTTAACCTGTGTACTACTATCTTGCATTCCATGTGATAACACAATTTATAACACGCCCTCTACTTTAAATTTCATTCCAAGAGATTACACGGTTAGTTACACAACATAGTCAACTCGTGTCTCAAACTGTGTACTTTTATTTTAGGCTTCCAAGGAGTCATATACAATTTATTACACTATTTGTGCTACTCGTTTTATGGGTTGTGTAGCACAAATTAAGTTTTTAGAGAATTACATGGTCTGAGCAGCTCGTGTCTTAGCTCGTGTAATTGCCTCAACCATAATTAACGATTACATCTATTCTCAAATATCAAGCAAACAACATTGCACATCATATGCAAATTATGGAACATGATATGGATGAATATTATCTATATATCATACAATTTGGACATAGAGGAAGGATTGCTCAAACCATAAGCTGACTGACCACTTTAACTATATTGTGAACCTGAAACACAACGATTTTGTGAATCTCTTACTCTGAATATACAATATTATCACTTAACTTCAATAGCATTTATACTAAGTTGTTAAATATATAACATTTTATATACATTTGATACTGGTAAAGTTTTCTTCAATGAATCTTTTATTACTAATTGGATTATATCTATATGTCTTTACGTTGAATTTATTTAATTCAATGCTGAAATTTTTGATTCAACATCTATCTACCATATTAATTTATTTTAAATTCTTACCATTATTCCATACAAGTCTCAATCTTCAAATGTTACAACATTTATTGTGCTATCACAATGCAATCCACTAAAACATATCATGCATTCTATGGCTAAACCCATAAATAACTTTCTAAACTTATAACCATTATTCATCTAACCCCCTCAACTGATTTTGTATTCTCTCAGTCCCTTTAACTTTTAAAATCATTGCATTTAAATACAACAGTTACCACCATTAGTTTTTTCGTTAGTTTGGTGAAAACAACATATTTTGTATTCTTTCAACTCGCTAAACTTCTAAATACATAATCCTAAATTTCTAAATACATAATATTTAACCAAAAATTATGACATCCTGATTAATTAATAATATTGTCTAAAACATTAATAGTTGTAAATTTAAGCTAGATTATATAAAAATACAGAATTTAAATATTTTAGACTTATTTTAAATCATAACACCATCTAGTGGTCAACAAAGTTCAATTCGAGTCAATTTTTTAATTGAACTGTTAACCGTTCAAATCAATCGGTTCGATTAATCGCCAGCTAAGTATGGAATAATTCAATATTTTTGCTGGAAAATTTACAACAAATTTCGTCAAAAATTTCAGACGAAATTTGTGATGAAATTTGTTTTACTTTTTTTTTATTTGGAATATTTTTATAGATGGAAAAGATTTAATATTTTTTTTAGTGTCGAAAATTTCTGACAAAGTCTGTGAGAAACGCATCATATTTTTTACATCGATTTTACTATTACAACTACAAAAAAATTAAACGAATTTCGTCACAAATTCCCGACAGATTTGCGTCTGAAAATTTCAACAAAATTCATCGAAAATTTTCTAGCAAAAATATTGGATTTTTTCCACACCAAACTAGCGATTAATTGAACAGATCGATTTGACGGTTAACAGTTCAATTAAAAAATTGACCCGAATCGAACCATTTTGATCGTTAGATAGTGTTATGATTTAAAATATGTCTAAAATATTTCAATTTTGTAGTTTTATAGAATCTAGCTCAAATTTACATCTATTAATGTTTTGGACAATATTATAAATGTTGGGATTTCTATGTGTCTAACAACTAATGGCAGCGAAAATAAACAAGAAAAACACATAAAGAACAAGCCAAAACCTCACCAAAATCTAGATTAACAACATACATGACCATAATATCTATAGACTGTGATGCCCAAATTCGCAATACTCATTTTTAAATAATTAATGATTTTAGCAACCATTTTTTTTCTTTTTAAAATAAAGAATTATGTGAGAGTGAAGAAACAAGAATATAGTTTTCCAACCATTAAACAAGGACCAGTGTCGGTCGTACACAGAGCAAGAAGTGAAATACAGAAGTAATGGAAAAACGATTTACATGTAATGTTGTAAATCACATATATACTAGAATTTGTGTAAACATACAAACATCGACAAAATCCCAAAACTAGGAGCTCGACCTTCTTCCAGTATCGCACCGCTTAGCCTTGCCGTAGACGTAGTTCCATCGCTAAGTAAGATCACTCTACACGCATTACACGAACACGCATGCACTTGAGTATAAAATATACCCAGTAAGTACACCTACCCACACTTACCAAGCTAGTTAATGCATAAGTGCTTGTTGGTAAGATGTGTTAGGTATTGTAAGTGTTACGAAGGAAGGAATTCATCCTAATTCGTTATCTACTTCAAGTAAGCATTAATGCGTTATTCATAGTGAAGAATCATTCTTCCAAATCACTCTTAACTTCCAAGCCTCTTAAGCCATTAATAAATTTCATTATTCTTTCCTTAAAACCTCCATACAGTACTGTTCAATGTGTGGAAACAGTTTGGGTAGACCGTTCTCCAGCCCGTTCTCTCTCTCTAAAAGTTTTTGTAACTGAAACGGTTTGTGAAACGGTTTGCATAAACCATTTCCAAACCCGTTTTTCCCATTAAGAAAAGTTTTTGGAAGTGGAATGGTTTTGAGAACGATTTGCACAAACCGTTCTAAAAACGGTTCGACCCTTCCTAAAAGACTCTAGAAGTGGAACAGTTAGGGAAACAGTTTTCACAAACCGTTTCCAAACCTGTTCTGCCCTGCCTCCAGCTAAATTCAGCGACTTGACGCAATACACGTCAATCCAACCATTCTTCCAACACTTGCTCACAAAAACTTAAGCCATAATTCATCATCTTTACACCTAACACTCGACATTCTTACCATTTCATTCAACAGTAACTTAATAGGTCACTCGGACACTTATTCTCGAGTTGTTAATTTGTTTCAATCAAGAAACAATAGTTCAACTTCATGTGACATCTTTTCATCACCTAAACTCATTAGCATTCAACCTAAGTTCCAAATTACCGTTAATCATCATTCTTATTCAATCATGTTTTTTCATCTCTCTTATTTCTGCATCAAAACACACTTATGATCACATGTCACACAAGCCACGTTATTCCATCTCACGCCATTCATACAATCCAAAATGCACAATCTATTCACACGCATATACCCATTTCAAGGTCACATTTACTCATGCATAGAAATCATACAGCTTATTTAAGCACATATCAACATTGAACCACTTTGCACATAACTCTTTTCATACGAATTCAGGCAATAAGGAGCATTTGGCTACCCATAATTAACTACACATTTCATAGCAAAATCACGCACATGTTATTCCATATACAGTTTGTTCATTCTACATAAATCTTACCAGTAACATTTCTTTAATTCACATCACATCCAATGTCTCGATTGCGTACATAAAATTCATCAACAAATATGAGCAACATGCCACTTGCATTCACATGCTAATAATCATATTCCCAACATACCAATTAGCATCCAAATCTAGGTTATACACCCAATTTCACATAATTCACATATGGATGCTAAATGCATGCTAATGCATCACATGTTATGCAATGCATGCTCCAGGGACTCTTAACACTTTTCTTAGAGCTTTTGCTCTCTTTACATTTCATTTGAGTTAATCCCCCATTTTCTTTCTATAAGCCAAGCTCTCGCTCACTTTTCCTCAGGCCTAGCCCGACATCGAGCTCTCGCCTGGAATTTCTTTCATTGGGCAAATCCCCCTTTTATCTGAACAATAAGAGACAATGCTCTTTTGTTTACAATTGGGATAATCCTCCAGTTTAGTTTTCTCGAACTCTCGCTCGATTCCTTTCATTTCATTGTGCTAATCCCCTTTTTTTCACACGGAAGAACATCTTGCCTTCCTTTCCACAGACTCATGGCATGAATATGCAAACATGCCCATGCAATGCCACAATTGACATGAATAAATGCAACTTAAGCATTTCCCATTTTCATTAATAATTTCACAGTATCACATGTTCATGCATGTTTCATAACAAACATTTCTCATTCATATCATAAGCCACACATTCTCAACCATAAAACTTGGCACAAATAGTCCAATACACTATCCATTCACAGCTCATGTGAGCATGCACAAATATTCATAACTCGTCACTTATGGCATAAAATCACACACACATTATTCAATGTACATACGAGTTTTTCACCATAATAATAACGTAACACTCATAACTATTCACATACATTTATTCTCAAGCCATGGTCCATACAACACAAATCATAAGCATCTTATTCATTAAAAATGCATTCAACACATTAGGGAGCATAACCCGCATACATTACCCATATACAACATAATCACACCTTAAATCATACCATAGTAGGAACCTTGACACTTGCATTCTGTCATATCACACTTAGGCATTTCAAACAACCATTCAAACACACCCAATTTCACATAATGATCTTATCATACTTAACTAATGTGCATTTAGTCAACTATATTTAACCACACAGAAGCAAGACATACAATGGTAAGTGTGATTTTGGTGCACTTACCTTGAATCCCGCGAAGTCAGTGTGATTTTGGTGCACTTACCTCGAATCCCGCGAAGTTAGCTCCTGGCTCAACTTTGATCCAGATCCCGAATGCATTTCCTCTATTGTTTTGACCCACATTTCACATGTTAATCATATTTTCACACTCAAATCCCCGTTCTCACTCTTATTACCGAAACCCCTAAATTACCCAAGCCCTAGAAATCTCAATCTCTTCTAACCCTCATTTCCTTTGTTCATTTTAATCACATTACTTCTATTAACATTAAATCACTCTAAACACAACAATTTCCCCTAACCCTAAACTCAAAATCTCAGAAAATCAACATAAATTTAGGGATTACCTTGTTGTTTGGAAAGAATCTTCGAGCACTCTCTTCCTTAAGAAAAATCCACAATACTTTGGGTTTTAGGGCTAGATTTGGTGTTTATGGCCCCTAATATGAAGGGTTTTCAAGGTGAGACGGAGGGGAAATTCATGGGGTTGTTTTAGGGTTTGTTTTTTTCCCTTAAATGTCTCATGCGGGTCTATTTTTAAAACTCGTAAAGCTGAAACGGTTTGGCAAAGGGTTTACCGAAATAGTTTTCCTGGCCGTTACAGCTGTTTAGCTGCACTTTATGAACTTTTATCCTTATTCAAAACAGTTTGGGGAATGGTTTAGGCAAACCGTTCCCTAGGCTATTTGCCATTATTCTCTTATTATTTTCCGCATAACTTAGGTTATAATTTTTGGGGCGTTGCATAGACTAGTTAAGGAAAGATCAAAACTTTAATGGAAAAGAACTCACCTAGTCATTTCTCCCTCCTTGGCCGAATGCTATATGGGCAACAACAAGTAACTGTCGTCTCGAAATACTCCAAGACGACCTTTATGACACCGTGAAAGAATCCCACATGTGATTCCTCTACAAAACTAACACACGGATTAGCAGAAAGAGTGTATTAGCATAAAAGATAAATTGGTTCACCTTTCTTTGTCAATCGGATGAAAATCTTACGAAATATAGAGCACCACGATGATCAAATAGTATGATCAGCCCTTAAAAGTTTTGTCGTTCTTGCAGAAAAACCTTAGAACCAACTATTTGATTTTAGTGGAAAGGCTCACGGCTTAGAGGAATGTTTAGAGGGGCGGCACTCATATGTTCAAGATTAGGGTTTTTGGTTCTTTTTATAAATATTAGTTTCATCTCATTAAACCTCTTAACCAATAATCCTAATACCATTAGGACTTTGTTAAGTGTTCAATAAAAATCAAATTCATTTAAAACCACCCTCCTTTGTTGTGGCTTAATGTGGAAAAATTAGAAGAGAATTTCTTTTAATTTATCTTACATTAACCTTGTATTAATTTAAGACAATCTTCCTAAATTTTCTTCTCTTTATCTTCTTACATATTTTAATTTAAGACATCATATTTATAAATAATCTTTATCATATTTACAAATAATCTTTGTCTTAAAAATCATACAAATACAAGATATAATGATTTTCAGTCTAAGGATAGATTTTTGACATTGCAAATAGTGATTGCTCTCCAAAAACAATGTCAAACATTGTATCTATGCACTTTGTTAGATATCCTAAATATCTGTGGCCCGTAGAACATGATCACCTACAACGTACATACTAGTCTTAATTCATTTCCATTCTCATGGAAACAAGCGACTAGGGATATTTAGAATGTTAATCTCATAACTTTCAGGTTCTACTATCAAGGTCCTCAACCTTGATACCTCAAGCGCTTAATTAACATTCTTGGATATTTTATCAAATACATACCACAGGTCAATAAATGAAGTTATAAAATAATGCCTTATAATTTTATTACTAAATAATAAAAGATGCAAACAATGTATTGGGCTAGGGCTTACACTAACAATCTTCCACTAGCACTAGTCCCAATTAGACATAACCCTAAGACCAAAAGACCTAACATGACGATCATGCTTTGAACCTGCCAGTTGCTTGGTCAGGGGATCTGCAATATTGTCTTCACATGGAACTTTGATCATCTTCATATCTCCTCTATTGTTGATCTCTCGAATGAGATGGAACCTTTTGAGTATGTGTTTGGATCGGTGTGATTTCAGAGCCCCATTATTATCACACAAAAGCTCCAAAGGATCTAGAACGGATGGGACGACTCCTAGTTTGGTAATAAATTTCTTGATTTAAATAGCTTCCTTAGCTGCCTCAGACGCTACTATATACTGAGCTTTTGTTGTAGAATCTGCAACTGTGCTTTGCTTAGAGCTCCTCCAACTGACAGATCCTCCATTCAACATAAATATGTATCCCGATTGGACTCTTGAATCATCCTTTCTAGTCGAGGTAGCAGCATCAGTGTAGCCTGTAACACCAAGCTCTTCTTGACCTCCACACACTAAGAACAAGTCTTTAGTCCTTCTCAAGTACTTAAGAATTATATTAACAGTAGACCAGTGGATCTCTCTAGGATCGTACTGAAACCTATTGGTTATACTCAGTGCATCTACAACATCCGGCCTAGTACATAGTATAACATACATAATAGATCCTATAACTGATGCATATGAGACTCTATTCATACATTCTCTCTCTTCTCTAGAGAATGGGAAATCCTTCTTAGAGAGAACTATCCCTTGCTGTAAGGGCAACAATCCCTTCTTGGATTATTCCATACTAAACCGCCTCAGTATCTTATCTATGTACTTTTCTTAACTTAGTCCCAAGAGACGTTGTGATCTATCTCTATAGATCCTTATACCAAGTATAACCTTGGCTTCCCCTAAGTCTTTCATTGAGAAACACGTATTTAACCATCGCTTAACTTGTTGCAATGTTGAAATATCGTTTCCAGTGAGGAGGATGTCATCGACATATAACATAAAGAACACTATCACGCTCTTACTGAAATTTTGATATACACAAGGCTCATCATCGTTCTTGGTGAATCGAAACTCCTTAATGGATTTTTCAAAACAAAGATTCCAACTTCGGGATGTTTGCTTATGTCTATAAATGGATCTCTCAAGCTTGCATATCTTATTAGGATATTTAGGATCGATAAATCCCTCAGGTTGTTTTATGTAAACATCCTCGAGGAGGTTTCCATTTAGGAAAGCCATTTTGACATCCACTTTTCATATCTCATAGTCCAAATATGCAGCTATGACAAACAATATCCTAATGGATTTGAGCATAACTACTAGCGAGAATGTTTCATCATAGTCAATACCATGAACTTATTTCAAATCTTTCACCATTAGTTTACCTTTGAAGATACCTCTTCCTTCTTTTGAAAATCCACTTACATTAAATTACCTTAGCACGTTTCAGTGGATCAATCAAGTCTCAAACTTGATTATCGCACATTAATTGCATTTTGGATTTCATGGCCTCTTGCCATTTTTTTGAATGAGGACTTTCCAAGGCCTCTTGGTAAGAAGCAGGTTCATCATGATCAACGATCGTGATATTATGTTTTTCAGTTACAATGAACTCGTACCTTTTGGTTTCCTGACGTATCCTACCTAATATTCTAGGTACTTGTAATAGGCTCTTGTTCCATAACTTCTTGTGGAGTTAATTCCATCTCCTCACTATCTTGTTCAGGAACTTGTTTATCTACATCCTCTTGCACAACTTTGAGTTGTACACCACTCCCATTGTTTTTATTAAGAATAAATTCTTTCTCTAGAGACACTGCAGTCCGAGGAACACACACTTTGTTCTCGCTAGGATTGTAGAAATAATATCCTTTAGTCTCTTTAGGATACCCCACAAATAAGCATTTTTCTGTCTTGGATAAAAGCTTATCCAATGTTAACCTTTCAACATGGCTTCACATCCCCAGATCCTTAAAAAAGACAAGTTGGGTTTTTGCCCAGTCTATATCTCATATGGTGTCTTTTCAGCTGCTTTAGTAGGAGACCTGTTCAGCAAAACAACTGCAGTCTCTAGGGAATAACCCCAAAACAATATTGGGAGATCAGTTTGACTTATCATCAACATAACCATGTTTAACAATGTTCGGTTCCTCCTTTTGGATGCACCATTCCACTGAGGTGCTCCGGAAGGATTGAGTTGTGGTACTATACCACAATCTCTTAGATATTGGTCAAACTGTAGGCTCATATACTTGCCACCTTAATTGGATCAAATGGCTTTGATATGTCTACCTAATTGATTTTCTACTTCATTCTTAAAATCATTAAACCTTTCAAAGGTTTCTGATTTATGCTTCATTAGATAGATATAGCCTACCGGCTATAATCATCAATAAACATGATGAAGTAGCTATAACCATCTTTGGCTTGTGTACTTAATGGTCCACATACGTCCGAGTGTATTAGATCCAATAGTCCACTAGTTCTCTCTCCTTTCTTGTTGAAATGATTCTTTGTCATTTTCCCGCAAATACATGATTCGCAAGTGTCTAATGATTTCCAATCAAAAGACCCAAGAGCTCCATTTTTATGGAGTCTTTGCAAGCGTTTCTCACTTGCATGTCCTAAACAACAATGTTAGAAGTAAGAAAGATTAAGTTCATCGAACTTCGCTTTCTTATTCTTGACATTGTAAATAGGCTCACGACTTGATAATTCTAGGATATATAAACCATTAATTAGGGATGCACATCCATAATAAACATCACCACAATGTATATTCAGAACATTATTACCAATAATGAAAGAAAATCTATCAATATCTAAGGCTAAAACTGAAATAATATTCCTACTCATTGCAGGTATATAAAAGTAGTTCGAAATTTTTAATTCTAAGCCTGTAGACAAACATAAAACTAAGTCTCATATCTCTATGGCAACAACTCTAGCTCCATTTTTGACTCAGAGATCAACCTCGCCTTTAGAAAACACCCTCCTATTTCTTAGTCCCTGCACATTACAACAAATATGAGAATGACATCTAATATCCAATACCCACAATGTTGAAATAGAAAGATTAATTTCTATCATATAGATATCTAAAGTAGATGCTCCATCAGCACCCTTCTTCTTCTTCTCTCCCAATAGCTTTGGACAATGCTGTTTCCAATGACCCTTCTCAAAGCAATGGTGACATAAGTCCAAAGGATGAGGCTTAAGAATTTCATTGGGCTTAAACCCACCTGCCTTTGGCTTTAAAGGCATCTTATCTTAGTGCTTGCTCTTCTTGTCCTTCTTGACATCCTTCTAGCATCTTTTTGAACCAATAAAGCAGGTTGTGGCTTTTAAAATTCATTGCAATAGTCTTAAGAATTTCGTGCAACTCTGTTATAGTTTTATCCACCCCTTGAATATAGCAGTTAAGGACCACTTGGTCATAACTAGATGGTAAGGAGCCAAAGACTAAGTCAATGGCAAGCTCTTGTTTAACCTCGGCTCAAGCCTCTCAAGAGCATCTAAATACCCTTTTATCTTGAGCACATGAGGACTAACTTATCCTCCAGGAGCCATCTTACACTAGGTGTAATACCCAAATTTGACTACCACTTGTTCCATATTTTATAAATTATTCCCTTCAAACTTGGATATTACCAGTTTTACTGAATACAATTTAAATTAAATTCTTTTTAAAACCATCCCTATATTTATGGATGTTATTTTTAAACATGCATCTTTCATTCAGTAATTAAAATCTACATATTTGACTTTTTAATGTAACATGCTTCAAAAGAATAATGTTTACCCAAGAGGGTTAAAAAATAGACCTCCTTTAAACACAAATTTATCAAGTACATTTATGCATTTAATGATCCATTGCCAGTGTTAGGCATCCACTTCCAATTTATCTTCAGTGCACAACCATGTGGATTCACCGGTTCCTTTGGGCGTCATTCGATAAGAATAATAGTGTCCTCTGCAATTCCTGCCAATATTGAATATGGCAGGCATAAAACGCACGTGAGTTTTTGACAACTCAGTAAGTAACACTACCTAAATGGACAACTTCCCAGGTTCAATCACAACTATCAATCCAAATCACAATTTGACAAGTCAACGTAATCAATTATATAATCCAAGTAATTTGTCACTTAATATAACAAATATGTTCATAAAAAAACATGTCAAACGCAATATGATAAATATATTCAACAAGAACATGTTGTTGGATCAATGGTGATTGACATTAAGATCCTCATTGTGTTTTGATAATGTGTAAAATGATGAAATTGATAAAGATTCATTTCAGGTTTAGAAAGGAGTTAAATTCAAAGAAATATGCACAAAAGGAAGATGAAGAA
>CANYCX010186174.1:0-13898 GCA_948193385.1 Breynia disticha f. nivosa | reverse complement strand
GTTGTACAGATTCACAGTTTTGGCTGTACATGATTGCATGTTTTTGTATGAACGTGACCGTTACAGATATGAATATGAGTGTTGATGATATGATTAAAAGAGATAGGAACATGTTATGATATATGATTAAATAGGAAAAATGAATATGAATAAAACTATTGATTACATAAGTAATAAAGGAAAGAATACAATTTCAAGAATATGATATCTCGATATGAGAAAATAAGGGTAAGTGCTATGTGTAAGATAATAGACAAATTATGGATAAAATCGTAAAAATATATTGAAATAGATTAATCCTTATATATGATTAGTCACTGAGCCAGCAACTCATACAACTGTAATTTGTGTTTCAAGAATAAGAAAAGAACAAATGTTCATAGAAGATAAGTCAGCAAATGGGTCAGCTGCAGCCCCTCGGCACTTCCTCTTTCTACATTCAAACAAGAATATTTGTATAGTTATATGTACAGACAATTGTTGCATGATATGAGTGTTTTTATACTTATATGATAGATTTATATAGATGATATGAAATGATTATTAAATGAAATGAAATGAATAGGTACGATTTATAATAAGGTTGATAATTGATTAATTACAGAGATACAACAATTGCATATAAACCATGCCTGAAAAACATGAGTTATGTATTGTAGATGAACAAGAATATGGTAGTATAATACAGGGTCGTGCCCATTTGACGTATGATTTTCATAAAAGTATTATTACTTTAAAAAGATTTTTAAATATTCTGCATATTATGTAATTAAAGATTAATCACATGATTAAATAAATAATAAGTATAAGATGTTTTACTAGCATTGTATTGTGCAACCTAAATTAAGAATAATTATATATAAGTTAAAAAATTAAATGGTTACGATAAATTGTATTAGTTTAAAAAATATAATATTGCATGTTTTATTTATTTCTCATAAATATGAACAAATCTTTTTTCAAAAAACAATTACAATACAAATATATTTCTGTACAATCTCTCTACTAGATAAAAAAAATACATAATTAGCTTTTTTACAATGAAAATGCATCGCTAGTTCTTTACAACTTAAATTTAATATCTACAATTAAAAATATAGAACTTCACCATTTTTAAAATAACTATTAAATCAGATGATTAAACTATATAGATTAATAAAATTATTTTTAAACTATACTATTATTCTGTGGAATAGTGCGCATGAGCCGGGTTTGTATGTTGTATATTTATATATGTTAAGGTTGAATACTTTTGTAATAAAAATATGAATACTAAATAATAATATAAACATTAAAATATTTTCAAGAATGTATTGTAGGGTAAATTTAACTTATCGGAAAGAAATATTAAATTATCATTTTTTTTAATTATATATTCTATTATACGTTTAGCGACCACGTTGTCGCTAATTAGCGTCCACTCGGTCGCTAAATGAATTTAGCGACAACATTTTTGGCAACCAATTTTTGGTCGTTAGCGACCGAAATTGGTATTTTAGCGACAAAAAGTTTGGTCACTAAATTCGTTTTTTTTTGTAGTGAAATGATGAAAGTAAAATTACGAATTTGATTATAATTTATGGTCTGTTTGTTTGGAGGAAATTAATTTCATTTGGAAAATATTTTTCATGTTGTAGAATCTTATTTTTTGAAATAATATTTTTCTGGTATTTTATACTTAAATATTTAAAAATTCAAAGAAAAATATAATTCTAATTTTCAGACAAGAAAATATTTTCTTTAAAAATATGTTAAGAATAATTATTATTTTTCTATTAATTTTTAATTTCTAATTTTATTGACTTATTTTCTATTGATTACAAACACTGAAAAATTGAAAAATTATTTTTCCAAAAACTAAATTTCTTCAAACAAGCGGAGTCTTACCCCGCATATTTTTATCCATGCAAATATTGTAAACTATTTGTTTTATCATATGAATCAATACTCGTTCATTTAAGCATTCAAAAGAACTATTTTTCTATGATTTTAATTAAGAAAGGTTTGATAATTTAAGTAAAATTAAGAAAATAAATAAATTAGCAAATTATTAAGGAAAACATTTGAAATTTATTTGATATTTTCGATAAACAAATAAAAATTATAAGAAATAAAAAGATAATTTTTATTATTAAAAAATGGAATAAATAAAAATAATTCATGCTATTAATTAATAATAACGTGTAAAATGGATTTTCAAAATATTAAACAAAGCAGGGACTAGTAACAAAATATCGAACCTACAATGGCCTTATCAATTCAATTATCAGAAATTAGTTTTAAGCCCAAACATTTTGTCGATTAGCAACAATAGATCGTCCTATCACTAGCCTTACTTATCTGGTCACTTCCTGTGATAAGCCCCTTCAATTTTTACAAATAAATCAAACTCATATTTATCCATTCTCTTTTACAAAAGTATAAAATAAAATAAATAAAAAATCTTCAGTTTAATCCACGTGGCACTTCCCTCTATATATATAGGCCCACTCCGTCTTTCTCTCCCAGAAGCTCTCTTTGTAGTTTTCTCTCTCAAAATCTCACTCTTACTGCCGGCTTTGAGCTTATGCGGCATTTACGTTTGATTTTGAAACCCTAGCATTTCGAACCTCGTTAAACTGAAATAAAACAGAAATCGGAGATCGTAAAAGTGAAATTTATTTTAGAGAGAGAAATACTGTATGTCAGTGGTTTTTAAAGAGACATATTTTGGTGGAATTGGCGAACTTGCGAATCCTCAAGAATGGCCACAACTCCGAAAGCGACGACGTGTTGTTCTGAAACCGGTTCCGCTGTCATTCGCCGTGAGGCCTCTGCTACTCCGCCCAATGCGGTGGTGCAGGATTGGACCGGCGACAGTTCCGCCGATCAGAAATCCGCAATCGCATCTTTGATTCGACCGGTTGATTCTATTCCTGAAAAAACTACTACTAATCCCACTGCTAAAGGCACGTTTTAGTTTTTTTATATAGATTAAGTAAAAGCTGAATTAAACGACATCGTTTTTTTTGTGTTTCTGTGTTTTACATGCATTATGAGATAAACTGTCTTTGATTGTCGGCAATGATACGTGAGTGCTGTGATAATAAGTATTTTATATGACTTAATTAGTCTTATTGGAATTGATTAAACGTGGATTTGTTATGTAAATTGTTTTCTAAACAAAGCAAGATTCTGTTTGTTTGATTTATATTATTGGATTTGTATTGTTTAGTAATGATCTATTTGATCATTTTTTATGCTTTGGTTTTGACAGGTATTCCAGTAATGCTTAGAGCTCAAACAAGCCATCCTTTAGATCCTCTATCAGCGGCAGAAATCTCCGTCGCAGTGGCAACTGTCAGAGCAGCTGGAGCTACTCCTGAGGTTAATTTTTGACTGTTAGATGGTTTACTGTTTCGTTTGTGATAGATTGAAGTGATTGATGGTTATAATGATTTGTTTCAGGTTAGAGATAGTATGCGGTTCATTGAGGTGGTTCTGTTAGAGCCGGAAAAACAGGTTGTGGCATTAGCTGATGCGTACTTCTTTCCTCCGTTTCAACCATCACTGATTCCTAGAAGTAAAGGTGGTCCCATTATTCCGACCAAGTTGCCTCCTAGGCGAGCTAGGCTTGTTGTTTATAATAAAAAATCAAACGAGACAAGTGTGTGGGTTGTTCAGCTATCAGAAGTACATGCAGCAACTAGAGGTGGACATCATAGGGGGAAAGTGATCTCCAAAAAAGTTATTCCAGATGTTCAACCACCTATGGTTTGTCCACTTTTGTTGTCATATCTGTCTTGTGTTCTTATTCATGACCTGTCTTGTTCTGCAAAGTTGCTGCTTTAATACATTTTGGTGGCTTTTGTGGACAATTATTATTTTCTGTTGTTTATGCTGCAAGTGCCATTCATATTCGCGCTTTTCGTTTCAGGATGCTGTGGAGTATGCTGAATGTGAAGCTGCTGTTAAAGACTTTCCTGCGTTTAGAGAGGCTATGAAGAAAAGAGGTATTGAAGACATGGAGCTTGTAATGGTTGATGCATGGTATGTCAGAGTATGTACGGAGTGATTTTATTTGTTTTGCAATTGCCTTTTCCTTGTCATGCTTTTCATAACATGTTTCTTCATCTGTGTATGCTGCAGGTGTGTTGGATATCATAGTGAAGCTGATGCTCCAAGCAAAAGGCTTGCTAAGCCACTTATATTTTGCAGAACTGAGAGTGACTGTCCAATGGAAAATGGATATGCCCGCCCAGTTGAGGGCATCCATGTACTTGTTGATATGCAAGACATGAAGGTCATTGAATTTGAAGATCGTAAACTCGTTCCTCTACCTCCAGCAGATCCATTGAGAAATTATACTCCTGGTGAAACAAGAGGGGGCGTTGATCGTAGTGACGTGAAACCTTTGCAAATCATTCAGCCTGAGGGGCCAAGTTTTCGTGTCAGTGGTAACTTTGTAGAATGGCAGAAGGTACATGGTAAAACTTAAAGACCTCTCCTTACTTTTTGGAACTTATTCTAAATATTCTTAGTGTTTGTATCGGTTTGGCAGTGGAATTTTCGTGTTGGATTCACTCCGCGAGAGGGTTTGGTCATACATTCTGTTGCATATGTTGATGGTAGCAGAGGTAGAAGGCCTGTCGCTCACAGACTGAGCTTTGTGGAGATGGTTGTGCCTTATGGAGATCCAAATGATCCACACTATCGAAAAAATGCTTTTGATGCTGGCGAAGACGGCCTGGGAAAAAATGCACACTCTCTTAAGAAGGTAGGAAACAATTTCATTGTTAGAGAAGTAAAACCGATTTTTGGTTGTAGGTTGATAATAGTTGGAACCAAATGTTGTAGGGATGTGATTGTTTGGGCTACATCAAATACTTTGATGCGCACTTTACAAACTTCACAGGAGGTGTTGAAACAACCGAAAACTGTGTATGTTTGCATGAAGAAGACCATGGAATTCTGTGGAAACATCAAGACTGGAGAACTGGTTTAGCTGAAGTACGGCGATCTAGACGACTCACGGTGTCTTTTATATGCACGGTGGCGAACTACGAATATGGCTTCTTTTGGCACTTCTATCAGGCAAATTTTTGAACTTTATGTTCCATTTATTTATGTTGGTTGACTTTTATTTAGTTGCTAGCTAAGGCTCTATTTTCTTCGCGAGGGGGACTTTCCTTTTGGAATTTGGGAGTGCATGCAGCCATGTGCTCACTGGTTTAGCACTTTAGCATATGATTTTCATATTTGATTATCTTTACTGAATAGTAATATGACAGAATATTTAACGAAGCCATTTTCTGGTGGAACAAATTTTTGTCTCTTCCTTTCAAATTTTCAATGGTGTATGCAGCTGTCCCTCTTATGGCATTGTCTTTAAAATTAAGTATTATCTTTGTGTTTTCTTTCCGTAACAGGATGGAAAAATTGAAGCTGAAGTGAAATTAACAGGAATTCTGAGCTTAGGAGCACTGCAACCTGGAGAGATTAGAAAGTATGGCACAACAATTGCCCCGGGTTTATATGCACCAGTGCATCAACACTTCTTTGTTGCTCGTATGGACATGGCAGTGGATTGCAAACCTGGGGAAGTTTTCAATCAGGCATGCATCATTGTTGAGTTGTAAAACTGTTTTTCTTTAGCTGCATCTTTCATAGGATGTATGAAGTTTATATATTGTGTTCTCCTCTCTAGGTTGTGGAGGTCAATGTGAAAGTCGAAGAAGCCGGGGAGAAAAATGTCCATAATAACGCTTTTTATGCTGAAGAGACTCTGCTTAGATCAGAATTACAAGCAATGAGGGATTGTAATCCGTTGACTGCTCGCCATTGGATTGTAAGATCTTCAAAAGATAATGCTTTGTCCTCCTATTTTATGACTACATGAACCGATTTTTCATGCTTGATGAGATACGGGTGATGCACATTTTTTATTATAAATAAGTTTCTAACAACACTTGGTGTTAAAATAGTTTCACTTCTGCAATCACATTCATGTAAACTGTTTAGACTTCTGATAAATTTTGCTGTTGAGAGGTTAATTATGTATATAAAATGTACTTTAGCAGTAGAGTAAGGTGAATTTCGATAAATTATATGGACGAAAGAACTAATCTGATTTTGCAGGTGAGAAACACTAGGACCGTAAACAGGACTGGACAGTTAACTGGCTACAAATTGGTGCCTGGATCAAATTGCCTTCCTTTAGCTGGTCCTGAGGCCAAGTTTTTGAGAAGAGCTGCCTTTTTGAGGCACAATCTTTGGGTTACTCCTTATTCACGTGACGAGACTTTTCCTGGAGGAGAGTTCCCCAATCAAAATCCACGTGTTGATGAAGGACTGGCTACATGGGTTAAACAGAATCGACCTTTGGAGGAAACTGATATTGTTCTTTGGTCAGTTTGAATCTCTCTTTCTCTTCCTCTCTTTATGTGGTTCTGTTGCATGTACTCGAGCATTTGCATATGAATTTTAGTTTGTACTTTTCCTTCGAAGATCTTTGCTAAGTTTATCTTTATGGTTACGCTTTTCAATTAGTACTAATTCAATCCTTTTCCTTCTCAGCATTTAGGAATGAACTACCAACATAGAAATATTTTGGTTAGGAATAGAAACAAATCTTAGCTCAAGTGAATATATACCAAAACTAATGCCAAGTTCTCTTTATACGCAATATCTATATCTATATATTAAAGCAGAAGTAGGTGAATATAATTGTATAAGTGACACTTTCCAAATTTATGATTTAATTAAACAATTTATTTTAGTTGTAAAGATAAAATCAAGCTATTTTTGGTAGTACATAATAAATTATATCAAAATAAAGATAATACATGTATATTTTTATTAAATTTTATTTATAAATAAAATAATTTTTAGATATTTATAAAATTAATATTGTTATAATGTATAGCATCTAAACGCATTGTGTGGGTAGAGTGACTAGTACTCTACTAAAGTAGAAGTAGGTGATATATTTGCGACATTTGGTTATATATTTAAGTGATACGTGACAAACTTATGATTTAAATAAATATTTTTAATTGAAAGTATAAAATCAAACCATGTTTGGTATCATGATTTATGAGATAAGTTATACATTGAAATTAAACTATTTTTTATATTATAATATAAATCATATCAAAATAAGGGTAAAATTAAATTATTTTGATACTACAAGATTAAATATATTAAAATAAAAATAATATTATATTTATTTTTTTAATATTATATATATTTTTATTAATTTTTTGTCTATGAATAAAATAATTTATAATAAATTTATAAAATTAATTATCATAATATCCATCATCCATCACAAGTATGACTGGTCTAATACTATTAATTTGCAGGTACGTATTTGGGATCACACATGTTCCACGGCTGGAAGACTGGCCTGTTATGCCAGTGGAGCACATCGGTTTTCTGCTTATGGTATTGTTTTTCCTTTACCTTCACTTTCTCATGCATTTTTTTTTTTTCCGTTGTACGTTCACATGTTGATCATAAATGCAGCTACTTTTTTTGAACTAAAAACATAGTAGACATAAGTTAATTAGATCAGATTTGTTTGGAACTCAATTAGATAACTACCGCCAACTTGGGATAAAGTGTTCTGAGAGTCAAATTTATTCGTAAGTACACGAAAACAGTAGCTATGAGCGCTATTGCATCAGAATAGAACTTCGAACAATTTTATGATATGACTGATTTTATGTTTGTGGATAAAGCCGCACGGGTTCTTCAACTGTTCACCAGCAGTGGATGTTCCGCGGAATTCATGTGAAATGGATACCAAGGACAATGATGTCAAAGAAAGCACTGTATCAAAGCCTCTTCAGAGTGGATTGCTCGCAAAGCTCTGAGTCTCAAGTTTAGCTTCACGCATTTCCCCTGTTTACACACAACAACCATATCTGGACTGGACGAGACGTGGCTTTGTCCATGATAAAAGAAAACTGTGTAGTGTGGTTTACTGCTTTCCTCGCAGCTACCATCTTCGTTCAGTTTATGCTGCAAATATGTATGATCAAAGCTGTTATTCGGATATTTTAAAAATGCTTATGGATTGATGTTATGCTTTGAGTTTGAATTTGACCCCCTAAATCTAAATGCTTATGATTAATGTTGGAATGAAGGTTGATGCAGCGTTCCTCATTTGCAACAGCCATATCTAATCCCACATTTCTTTTTTACTTTTCTTAAAGCATCAATTACGTTTTACATTAAAAATTGTGGTCTTTGTAGAATTATCTAGTCAAAGAAATAAAATTCAGTATTATTTCATATGAAAATTAATTAAAGTAGTTAAAAATACGACATAAACGTTTATTTAAAAAAATAAATAAAAAGTTACAAATTCGGTACAAAAATTTAACTACAACTACATATTGAATTTTGAGTTTGATGTTATGCTTGATTTAAGGCTCGCTTGGTTGGAGTAAATGAAGAAGAAAAGTTGAACTTTTCAGGAAGTACAAAATTCGTCTTGCTTGGTTGTATTTTTTATTTCAACTTCCTGAAAAGTTAAACACTCTACTTCCCTCATTCAAGGGAAGCGACTTATCTAGCAAAACCTAGGTAAGTTGAACTTCCGTAGGAAAGTTTAACTATATTTACTTTTATATCCCTTAATTTATTTTATAAAAATATTTAATTGGTTGTTAGTGAGGACAATTGTGTAAATATAAATATTATTTTATTAAAAAAATAATTATTATTTTCTATTTTTTGGGAAGTGTAATTTCAAACAAGCAAATATTTTTACACTTCCTGGAAAGTAAATTCTCAAAAAATGTAACTTCCTGGAAAATGAACAATTCTATCAATTTGAATCTAGTGAAGTCTTATTATTTGATTTTATCAAGCATTTGATTTATGACGACACGTAGGTAAATTCTCAACTATAGATCGAGGCATTATTGATAAACAATAAATATTTTACTCTTATCAACCATATGGTTTTGTGACAATTTTCCACTTGTAGAAGATTATTATATTTTGAGGACATTTAAACAATGTTATAAAAAGGAAAATTAGTCGGTCGAACCGGTAAATTTGTCACTGATCCAGTTCTGATTCACTATATAAACCGTTCTGTAAATAAACCAATATTAAACCGGTAAAAATCGTTGAATTGGGTTCGCCAATGAACTGAAAAGTTATAAATAATTTAAAAATACAATAATATTGTATATTTATATTTATATATATTTATTTATATTATTTTTAAATTATCGTTATGATTAATAAACTAACCACTTAATTTCTTTTCCAGTTCAATTACCGATCCAATTATGATAACGATGCATTTAAAATACTCCATCATTATTCGTTGCATTACCATTATGACAAAAAAATGCTTCTGTTCAGTTGGTCCCTGCTGATGGAACTTCACTACTTGTTTGGATTAGCATTTAGTCACCCCAAACTAAGGCCCAAATTTTCATATCTAGTTTTCAAAAAACAGTATAAATTGTGATAAATACAATTCACTTTTAACATGCTTAAAAATTAATTGAAGTAGTTAATAGTATTAGTGAGTGTAATTTAAAAAACATAAAAGTTTAATTTTAAAAATAGTAGATTAAAAAATAAGTTATAAAAATATATATCATAATTAAAAAATTAATACTAATATAATATCCCTAAAGAAAATTGATTACCTGTTTTGGAATTGGAGCCCTCCACGATCCATGCCATGCAAATACAATAAGGGGAAAGAATTACACAAATATTCAAAAAAATATTACAACTTAAACTTATAAAATGTCAACACCTGTTTTTTTTTTCTTGAACCACCAGGTATTTTGAGTACCTCAAACTAATTCTCGTTCAAGCCAAGCAATACCACAAAGGCGAGAGTTATTCCAACTGAATTTTAACGTAGCTGCGTAATTCAAACTTGAGATCCCTATTTAAACTATAACAACTTTACGTTAGTTAATTTATGCATTCAGTTGTGTCAACACTTGTTTGTACCGTTGAACACTGTTGGGTCTAGGGAACCTGAGGAGATCTGTCACAAGCGTGGGCCTAGTGAAAAAAACACTAGTCAAGAAGAATATAAAAGAGTCTGACACCACATCTTTACTCAAAACCTTAAGACATTTGATTATGAGTCTACATCACTTATAAATTCTCCTCACACCCCACAACTATCCGATGTGGGATTCTCACTTGTTCCTAACAGTCTCCCCCTCAAGTGTGAATCCCTTCCGCATTAGGCTTTACACTTGCTCCCCTCCAACGGAAATCACTTTTTAGTACTAAAGAATTTTCTATGGATCGCTTCGAATGCTAATGTCATTAGCCCATGAGCTCACACTCATCTACGAGCTGCCACACTTTTTCATAGACAAGGACAACATAATTCTTCACCGTCCTTGGACTTGGGGTGAGCCTAACACTACCACAATATTACCAAGAGTACTCTTCACTGTCTTTGGGCCTTGGGTAGGAAGCCCACCACGTCATCACCAGGAGTTTTTTACTATGTTTTCTATCCTTCCATCTACAAGCCGCTCACACCTAGAACCAGGTAAACCAACTCTTTACCACATTACAGCTGTAACATTCCGGAATTTAAATGAAGAAAATATAGATTTGAAATATGATATTTTGGATTGAAATGATATGATATAAAGGTTGATAACAGGTTGAAAGAAGGTTGATTTGAGGAAATGCATAAATCTGCACAAATGAGGCAGGAAAGGTCATTCGAAACGGCCTCCAAACCGTTCCAATAGGTCGTTCCTAACGTAAATATGGCCAAAATAAGTGAAACAACCACAGAACGTCCAGAGCTGCTGAGTATTGAAAAATACTCATCCTATTGTCTGTATTGATAAATGTTGCGCAGGACGTTGATAGCTGCTGTTGGACTGGAGTTGTTGTGATCTGAGTTCCAGAGCGATATTCCTTGAGGTCGAGATCCACATTTTGTGTACTTTTGATATGTTGTACTTGTACATATTCTTGTACATACTTGTATATATAAACATTTTGTGTTAAAAATGTTTTAGACTTACTCTGTTTTCTGCTGTAAAAATTTTTATGAATGGTTTATAAAAAGGGCCGAGGATTTTGGTTTGATAAATGATGTATTTTTCTCTTATTTATTGTATATTTAATGATTTTATAAAATTTATTTAATTAGATGGAAGTTATTAGTGGTATCAGAGCAGGGATTAGATTCCTTGCGGACTGTGCCAAAATGAGTTTTGAGTTGTATTTTGGAAACTAAATGGATTTTAAACTTGTGTTTGATATTAGATGGAGCTGAGAGATGATATATCGCCAGATCTCACAGCTGAGTCTAGAGAATCATCGTAGAGATAGGGGTCAGCCCCTGTTCCTCCTCAGCAGCCTACGGTAGAGCCTGCAGCACTTGCTATGCTGATACCTCCATACGACCCTGCATACCCTCCGTTCTGGGAGATGATTCAAAAGATGATGCGAGATCAGGGATTAGCTCAGGCAGAAACGGAGAAGGAAAAAGAGAAAGGTTTAAGTGAAACCTGAACATAGATAATAAATTTACGGTGGTACGCAAGCAGGGAACGAAAGCGTTTGAAGGTACGACAGATCCGGCAAAAGCTGAGGATTGGTTGAGGCACACAGAAAGAAATCTCAATTGATTGTAGTGTAATCCAGAGTAGGAGTTAAGATATACAACTTCATTACTCGAGAAGTCAGCTTGGAACTGGTGGGAGATGGTTCCAAACTGTCAGAAGGATCCTCCGGTCCTGACTTGGGAAGATTTCTAGAAGAAATTCGCGGAAAAATATAGACCTCCTCTATACCAGACTAAAAAGAAGATTGAATTTCTACCGTTAAAGCAAAAGGATAAGACTGTGGTTGTGTATGAAGAAGAATTCACCAGATTATCCAGATATGCTCATGAAGATGTGGATACAGATCAAAAGCAGAGAGATCGCTTTGAGAGAGGTCTTCGATATAACATCCGGAATCGAATGGCAGTGAAACCAACCACCTATGACTCCTGATTGAGACTGCTCTCAGAGCAGAAGAGTTAGAGTCTGAGGGTGATAAGCATGATAACCGTAAAGAGAAAAAGCGATAGAAAGTGTCTGGGTCTAGCTCAACTGGGGGACGCCAGAGATCCGAGAGTAGGGGATTTAGAGGTTTAGGTCGTGGTAGACAGTCTAGAGGCAGATCTGGAGGTGGGAGGAGCTACTTCAGCAGACCTCCTGTTTATCTAGACAGAGGTACAGGTTCATATACCAGTGGTGATACTAGAGTTTGCTATAACTGTCAGCAGATGGGACATTTTTTCAGAGACTGTCCAGAGCGTAAAGAGCTACAAATTGGAGTTGGTTCTCGACAGAGGAGTGTAGGTGATGTACGCACGACAGCATCGACTGGTAGTGGCAGAGGTAGAGGTGGACGAGGTTCCAGTTCTATTTCTAGGGGAGGACCAGCCTCTAGGGGAGGAGCATCTGGGTCAGGTAAAGCTGGTGGATCTAACAGAGCAGCCACACAATCAGGAGCTACACCACAGGCTCAGGTTTTTGCTATGACTCGGGATGAAGCTTAAGAGGATCCAGATGTTATTACTGGTACAATTTCTATATTTACGTATACTACCTTAGTGCTAATTGATCCTGGATCTACGTGTTCATTTATTAGAGAGAGTGTAGTAGACCAGATCGGGGGTAGTATAGAACGTTTGGGTTATACAGTAGCTGTTTCAATGTCGGTTGGGGGTACAGTGACGGTTAGACAAATTTTGCGGCATTGCGAGTTTGATTTTGTCGAATCAACCTATTTCGCCGATTTAATAGTGTTGTTAAAACATCCTATTCTAACTATCGTGTTACTTATGTATAATTTAAAAACTTTTCTTATTGTTTACATCTTTACCATTCTCGTTACATTTTATTTAAATTTAAGTTACTTGAAGTAACTTCATACCAATAGGTTGGATATTCCAAACTTTATTATTCCGTTATATTCCCAGAATACCGATCGTATTAGTTAACACGTCCATAGATTAAGCTTTGTGCTACGCTAATACGCCCTTTATTCTGTAATTAGCAAGTCCATAGTTTACGTAAAACTGCTATATAACGGCTATAATAAGGATACCCCATAACCTATTGCAATCCACCTGCAAAACATATCAAATCTATATCGCTCACATACATTTTCATATCAACCAACATGCGACTCAATCATTAGATCTTTCAACAGATCTCTATCAACAAATCAACCTTGTATATAAACATATATCACAATAGAAACAAACTATAACTATCAAACTGTAGACAACGTCATAGTTATCTACTGTCGATCTCAACACATAAAGTATACAAGCCATAGAACAACATCATAACATATAAACATGTATGCACAAGTCCAAATGGCATCAGCTGAAGAGAGAGAAGTAGATCGGGTAGCAGCTCTCCAACCTGTAGAAAAGTAAAGACTCCGACAGCTAGTATAAACGTCTACTCCTACTAAACCTTTACCTGAAACAAACATCGCAGTTGCGTGAGTTGCGGACTCAGTGAGTAATCTTTAATTCATTTTATAACACCTCGTAAACAATCATATATACACAAACTAAACTTTCTAATCAATTTCATTTCATAAAGTACGAATATAGTATATCAAATAATCTTATTTCATAAATATGTATTCTCCATCTTTTTTATCTTCCTTTTTCATTTCCTTTTTCATTTATATTATCTTTCCTTTAAATAGTTCTTTTGACTCGTATTGATTTCGATTCGTATACGTTTTGAATTGAACGTTCTCGTTCATAATAAATCCTAACTTCCGTCTCCCTATTAGTTTTGAAAACATGGTTTTCCACCTCCTTTTCATGTGGACCTAACTTCCGTCTCCCTACTCCCATCTCCGAATGATCGATCATTTATCAC
>CANYCX010186168.1:0-16772 GCA_948193385.1 Breynia disticha f. nivosa | reverse complement strand
GACCAGAGTTGCAGTGATCATTTGCAGAGCTAGTGATTGTCTGAGGTTGAGCTCCAGTTTTATTGTTTTGTGTGCTTCAAGTTTTATTATGGATTTGTATATATTTTTAAATATGTAATATTTTAAGTTTGGATTTGTTTTTGAACTTATATTTGCTTCTGCTGTAAAATGTCTTCATGCTGTAACTGTTTTGGGCCTAAGAATATTTTGAAAATAGTTTTTGTTTATTTTCTCTTTCCTATAAGATTACGTTCAAAATTACTCTGATTTATACGTAATTTATTATGATTATTAATTTAATAAGTAAAAAGGGAATTAAAATTTGAGTGTCACACCAAGTACCAATAGATCCTCGTGGCAATGATTTGAGCCACTATTTGGCGCGTCCCCTCAAAGATAAAGGGAAAAACCCGAGTCTGATGGCATCGTTTGAAACTCCATTGATCTTGAAGCTGTCACAAATCTCCAAAAAGTTTAAGAGATGAGCATTAGGATACTCATCTTGTAAGCCATCAAATTGATACTGTTAGACCATCTGAATGACATTCAGCTTGATCTAGAAGTTTTTAGCCACCACCATTGGTCTGATTATGCTAGATGTAGTTCCCTTCATATCTGGTCGAGCATAATCGAGCATGGTCCTTGGATTCTGGTTTGCCATGGCGGGGGTTACTGAGTGCTCTGAGTTCGAGTCGCTTTTGTTCGCAATGTTGAAGGAAGACTATTCATTCAATTTCAAGATTGGTCTTGACAAGGTTGAAATTGTCACTCCAGGTCATAAACTACCTGTAAACCTACAAGACAGTCACAGAACATACAACCAAGTGTAAAATCCGGTGAAAGAGACTTAAATAACATAAAGTTAAAGTAGAAAAAGAAAACTAAAAGTGATTAGAGTAATAATTAAATTGGGTTCTTAATATTGAACCGTTCCCAGCAACGACGTCAAAAACTTGATAAGCCTGAATGACACTAACACCACGGCTTGCTAGGCAAGTGTAACTATCAAACAGTAGTATAGAGATCAGAATATCGAGTGTCGATACCATAGAGACAGACAAGTACTAATACTATCAATTTGGTTTATTATCTAACCGAACAAAGGTGTTCTGTGTAATTAAAATTGTAATCTAAAAGAGTGGTCAAAACTAAAATTAATCAAGACAAGAAAGAATGAAAATCACACAAAGGAATTTAGTAAATTCGAATAGGAAAAGGCAGATACCTAGACTTGACTCCTCCTAAGATTTCATACGTGTATGATTCAATTGTTATAGAATATTAATGAGTATTAGACCGTAGGAATGTCTATTCTATGTTAAAATATATCTCGATTAAATTAACAACTAAGATTATGTTGATTAGTCAAAATCTCATTTAAACTAAAACCCTAATCTAGCTTCACCTTTCTATAAATTCCTCTATTATCTCTTTACTAATACGGAGAAGTTACGTAATTCTATCTCTAAAGCCACAGACAACTTCTTTCAACCATACAAGACCTAATTCATATGACAATTTCTTAATTAATCAAAATGAAGTCAAAACCTAACTCAAAGTTAAGCAAGTAATAGCAATATGGTTGAATCTCAATAAATCTTATTAAAAACAATAACAAATCAATATCATAACACATAATCCATCATAGGACTCGTCTCATCTAGATATCCATGTAAATTTGTTCATCTTATAACTAAGACAACAACAAAAGCAAAAAGAATTCAATAGAACAGGAAAATAATCCATTGAAATGTCTTACAAGAGAATAATCCTACGGTCTATGTAAGAAATTCCTTTGTGTGGTAGTTTCTCAACATGAATCCTACACTCTTCCACTGTAATCGCTCATTGATGTCGCTAACGGCTTCTAATTCTAAGCTCTCTTCAATTTCTTTCTAAAAATCTATTTATATGTAACCCTAAAATCGGTCCAATAAGTTGAAAATGGCCCGTAAAACAGGCTAGAAATTGTTTCACGGCTCATTTGCTAAAATTACTATGGAAATCTTCAAATGAAACAGTTTAGGAAACGACATGGCTAGGCCGTTTCTCAAACCATTTTGATCCTAGTGAATGTCTTCTGTCTGTCTAGTAACACCAAACGGTTTGGGGCAAACGGTTTTGCAGCTCATTTTGACCTTTTATAATGCTTCTATATCATTTTGCAACTTTTTCAATTTGAAACGGTCTGGCAAACAGTCTAGGGAGGTCGTTTCCCAGACCATGAAAACCCTTATGTTTCTTCTGGAATTGTATCCAACTGGAATGGTTTGGAAAACAGTTTGCTAAGCTCATTCTACAAACTGTTTGCTCTCCTCTATTTGTGCTTTTATTGTTATTTCACTTCGTTTTGATCCAAATTCTGGCTTTTTATGCTTAAAGTTCCATGAGTGACCTAGAGATATGAAAATTATAGAAATTACGTGGAAATAATACCCAATTGGATAAAAAACCTGATAAATGTCATAAAAATAAATATGAAATATACGTTCAAACTAACGTTTATCATCCACAAACAGTACATACATATAATTTAATGTGTCATTGAAAATCCTAGCTGTTAATCTATACATAACTTATCTACAGATTATCTACAACTTATCCACAACCTATCTATAAACTTTATCTTATTTCAAATAAATGTATCTTCGCTTCAAAAACCTACAATCAAAAGAAAACAAAATGAAAAGTTACTTTTGATATTAGTTGTAGTGTAAATTCAAAGTAAAGAAGACAAAGAGTAAACATAAAAATTTATGTAAAAACCAACTAAGACATACAGACGTTGAAAATTAAAATTTAAAATGGACCAAGATGAAGAAGCTAATTGTTTCAAAGATTCAACTCGTGTAGAACTAATTATATGTAACAATAAACATTAATTGTTAACATATGCAAAACCTAAAAGCCTTTATGATTTTAACATTTTTGAATACTTTCAGATGAAACTTCAAGTCATTAAATTTCTTCATGTCAATTCCAACTTTTCTAGAAATTTCCATGACAAGTTTTAGTACAACTAAACCTAGATCAAAATTATCTCAATTTTTTGTTTTCTTGTAACCTAATTATATTTAAATTAAAGAAAAATCCATAAGTCAACGAATATGATTCAACCAGAAGAATAATATAGAGCTTAGTCAACAAAAGTTTGCTTACAAATCATCTAAACTTTAATCACCATATTATTGAACAAGGAGATTTGAACAGATTCGATCCTAAAGATTCATGATTCGATTGTCATCGTCGTCGATGGCTTCTCGGATAATTTTGAGGCCGAGTTTAGTGAGAGAGAGATGAAACTGATAATGAGTCTGTTTATAGATTTTGGCGAGTGATTTAGGGAGATTTAGTTATTACATAGTTTGTCATTTTTTGTGATAAGTTTCAAAAATGTTAATATAGGGAATAGTTTTCTTGGCATTATAACAAAAGGAAAAATAAGAGTTTAAGTTGTTGTTTATGTCCTTTTCCCGATTTTAAAGGTAAATGTCATGCTTTTTTCCCTTGTAATTATGTTCCATTTCTTTGACAGAAAATGATTTCCATGTAATTCATAAGCCAATGCATCATTTAAACACACCCTCATATATCACATCCATATATACATACACACATGCAACTCTCCATATAAACACCTTTTAACATAAACATTACAACTAACATCATTTATCCACTAAAAGATGAGTAAAAAATGTCAATAACATAGGATTAAATTCCATCAAATTTCCCAACACAATCCAAACAAAACTTTGAAAAAAAATGATGCATATGCATTATGACAATGCAAATGACACTCGTTCATAACCCGACTCTTTTTTCCTTTAATCGTACACCCTGGCTAAATCAATCAAGTCCATGGCCATTCCTCTCATTAAGTCTTAAGCTCCCAAAAATGATTTGAGCCTTAAGCTCATAAAATTATTTGAGCCTTAAGCTCCCTTTTTAATTTTTCTTTAAGCTCCGAAGAGTTATTTGAGCCTTAAGCTCCCATTTTAATTGAGCCTTAAGCACCCAAAAAATTTTTGAGCCTTAAGCACCTTTTTAATTGAGCCTTAAGCTTCCAAAAATTATTTGATCCTTAAGCTCCATTTTTAATGGAGTCTTAAGCTCTCACCCATCCCATTTCACACTCCTTGTGTCATACAAATACATAATGCATGAAGAATATGATGATAACAATCCATATATGCATTCTCAACAATCTCAAACAAATCAAATCTCTAATATCACACAATCATTATACATTAACCAAGCCATATTCATAATTATGCATTTAGCTAGTCACACCAACATTCATAATACACACAAGAAAAATTCCCAATTCATAATTCAATTTTCACAAACCACTAGCCACTTTAATTATCAATAACACCATAAAACTTTACAATTGTTCAACAAATAGTCCTTTTTTACCTCTTACATCTATCACCATGTACAACTACATCAAGCACATTTAGGCACAACATTCAGATAATTCCAAATAAGGTTCAAACCAACAATTGTAAAATCAAGCAAGTTGCCTGCGATTAATAACTGAATATAAACCATAGGTTACACACTAGATAGTTAAATACGTGAGAGAGCGCACACTCACCTTAATTCCGTATTATGTTTGCCCTTCCAAAATTTTCTCCAATTTATCTCTCCTCGTTTCCTAATCACATTTTTGCATGCTCTTAAATTAATAAACATTCCAATTTTGTAATACTACATTAATTTATTATTTCTTATATACTTTCTTTTTTAATCAATTGCCTAATATTTTCCCTTTTGGTTCCACCTTACCCAATTATTTATTTCTATAAATTTACATTTTCTCCTCTTCCCGCATAGCCCATTCTATATTCACTTTTCACCAACAATTAATCAATATCCAATCAATTTTACACCCCCTTTTAATAAAACTCACATTTAATTTTCCTCTTCAATTTCTTTATCGATCAAACAATATCCATCATTCCTACACCATTTCTCATTAAAATGCCAATCTTCTTGTTCATTGACCTACTAAGTAATTCATCAAAATTTCAATCTCCCATAGATTCTCATCCTAAACCACTGCCCATTACAAAATACTACTGCATTATATAAATCTCATCACTTCCTTTCACTCTATTGTAAACCAATCCATTTTTAGCACATAAAATCCTCTACATTTTCCTATTCAAAACTAAATTAAACAAATGAGAATAATCCCTTACCTTGCATGTCATGTATTACAAGGATGAGGTGATGGGTTTCTAAAATCTCCTTAGGGAAGTATAAGAGGGGGTCTTATGTGTAGAGATTCAGAGTTAGTGGAGAGAAAGGTAGTGAGCAGGAGGGTTTGAGGAGGTAGGACTTAACCTAGGTTTGTGTGGTGTGGTGTGGGGAGAATTTTGTGGGTTTCCATTGATTTTCAAAGTTGAAATGGCTTAAATTACCAGACAAGAAGAGTACGCGCAGCGGCCAGAGATTACGTGCAGATGTGGCCATCGTGTGTACTTTCTTCTAACAGTGTGGAATCTCCTGAAATCAATTATACAATACTACAAGATGTCAAACCTTGCCATTTTTGTCCAAAAATTGGTATTTTTGAACCACAACTATTTAAATTAATAATTTTAACTTCTAATTTATTATTATTATTATTTATTATTATTATTCTAAAATTTTGGGGCATTATATTATTGATTATGTATCTTGTGAAGTTTTGTGGATTAGTCATGAGGATGACTTAACTACTTCTGTCCATAAGATATATTTTCAATAAACATGTTGTAGACTTATTCGTAGCTTAGCACACTTAATTATGTCGGTTAGTCAGTGTATACGTGTCATATTTCATTGGTTGTAGCTTAGTATAAATAAGTGGCAGTTAGTTACATTTCTGTATACTGTACATATACACTTTCTTGGAAATGAAGATCCTCTTCTTCACCAATATAGCGTGTTTCTTGAGTTCTTGATGGTATCAGAGCTCCAAGTTCTTGATCCTGATTTGCTCAAACACCTTACGAATCACAACCTCTGATTCTTGATTCTTAATGGATCAAGTAGAATCCTCACAACGTCAATCTTCTGCCATTGTGATCAGATCTCCTAATGATCCACTTCATCTTCATAACTCCCATCATCCTGGAATGATATTAATCACAAATCAGCTAAATGACAGAAACTACTTGTAATGGCGTCTGGCCATGGAGATTGCTCTTGGAGCAAAGATGAAGCTCGGTTTCATTCTTGGAGAGGTTGCTGAACCTACGAAGGGAACTGAGGAGTATAGTGAATGGCTGAGGGTAAATCGAATGGTAAGATCGTGGATATTGAACACTATTTCTGAAGAAATTGCTGCTGGTTTTTGGTACGCTAGATCTGCACATGCTTTGTGGTTAGATCTAAAGGAACAGTTTGGAGAATCGAATGGGCCTATGTTATATAAGGTTCAACGTGAAATCAGTTCAATGAGTCAAGGTTCTATGAATGTAACAATGTATTTTTCAGCGTTAAAGAAGCTATGGCACGAGCATGATGTATTAGAACCAATTCAGAGGTGCACTTGTTCGTGTTCTTGTGGCATGAAGAAGCTGGAAAATGATGCTAATGCAAGAAATCAAGTTATTCAGTTCCTTATGGGACTGAATGACAGCTACGATCCGATACGTGATCAGATCTTACTTCTTAATTCATTATCTACTGTTGCAAAGGCGTATTCCATGGTCTTGAGGATTGAGAAACAACGAGATAATGATGTTCACTTTTCAGATCCAACGGCTCAAAGTGTTCATTACACTCGATCTTTTAATACTCTTAACAAGTCTGGTAGTGCTAAGTACCAAAAGGAGCCAGGGAAGGGAGATAAGTTTTGTTCCTTTTGTAAAGAGAGTAATCATACTAAGGAACAATGTTTTAAACTCATAGGATATCCGAAATGGTGGAAAGGCAAAAAGAAATCACAAAAGAATAACAAGCATAGTAATCAATATACAGGAAACATGATGGACAGCCCTCTGGATTGGATTGATTCAAAAGGAGAACCAAAATCAGCTAGCAAACATAATATGGAATTAGCAGCTCTTATTCAGAAAGAAGTGAATAAAGAAGTTGCTCGATTGATGCGTACCAAAGGAGGACCTAATGCATCAGGGGATCCTAAACTAGCACAACATGTGAATGTGATCCATACTGGAGACTTTACAGGTAACACTCAAACTAAGATTTCTGATTTGTTTTCTAATAATTATTAGATTCTCGATACAGGTGCAACGAGTCATTTGTGTTGTGATAGGTCTCTTTATCATTCTATACATCATCTTGCTTCTCCTGTCTCGTTATTTCTTCCTGATGGTTCCAATAGCTTTGTTCATTTTGCTAGAACTATCGTTCTCAATCCAACCCTTACCATCCACAAAGTGCTTTATATGCCACATCTAAAACATAACCTCATTTCCATATCTAAGTTGGCACGACAGAATCATGCTAAAGTGATTTTTTATGGGAAAATGTGTTGGTTGCAGAACCAATTGAGTAGTGCAGTCATAGGGAAAGGAATAGCTGTTGGAGATTTGTATATGAGGACAAGAATAAGAAACCACAGGAGAAGTTGTATGCAGTTGTACATAGTCATGATGTAGAGAAATGGCATGTTAAACTTGGACATCCTTCATATGAAGTATTATCACACATTGTACCTGATTTTTCCATTAATGAAATAAAGGAGAATCATGTTTGTGAGGTCTGTATTCGTTCTAAAATGCATCGCTTTCCATTTCTAGTTCGTAAGTCAGTAACTACAGAGGCTTTCCAGCTTATGCATCTTGACTTATGGGGTCCATATCGAGTAACAAATTATAATGGAGCACGTTTCTTTCTAACAGCAGTGGATGATTTCACTAGGACTACGTGGACTTTTTACTCTCTCATAAGAGTTTGGCAGAAAGTATTCTTAAGTCTTTTTTTGCCATGATTAGTAATCAGTTTTCTAAGTCTGTTAGGGTGGTGAGGATAGATAATGGCACTGAATTTGTGAATGAAAAATGTAGGAATTTGTTTGAAGGTTTAAGCATTGTTCATCAAAGAACTTGTCCCTATACGCCTCAACAAAATGAGGTCGTGGAAAGGAAACATCGTCATTTACTTGCTGTTGAACGAAGTCTGATGTTTCAGTCTGGATTACCTATCTGTTTTTGGAGTGATAGCATATTGATGGCTACATATCTCATTAACATGTTACCTTCCAAGTTACTAAAGTGGCGTAGCCCCTATGAGTTACTGCATTGCAAGAAACCAGATTATTCTCGTATCAAAGTGTTTAGAAGTTTGGTGTATTTTGCCAAAACTGGTTCTATATTGGATAAATTTGGGCACAAGGGGGAGAAGGGAGTGTTTCTTGGCTTTGTTCCAGGTCAAAAGGGATACAAGATTTTTAGTCTTGATGATAAGAAGGTGGTGGTTTCAAGGGACGTTATATTTTGTGAGGAGATTTTCCCATTCAAAGATCCAGTGCCCACTACTTCTGTGTGTACCACAAATCTCACTGATAAGTGGTTTCCCTCTCGTCCTTCTGTCTCCTAGAGTGATTTCACCTCAGTTTAGTGTCAATGCGTCTAGTTTACCTGTTGTCCTGCCACAACAAAATGACGTTCATACTGATTCTCTTATTACTATAGATGAACCTAGACGCAGTGATAAAGTTAAAACCAAACCAAAATGGCTCATAGACTATGTTTCTTGCATTACCAGAAAACCAGTTCATATTACCCCAGGAAAGTCATATGACTTGCCTTCTGCAGATGATTCTGCATCTTTGTACCTATTACAACATAATGCTCTGGTTGACAGCCACGTGCCTATTCGAGAACCCCATAATTACCAAGAAGCAAGTCGAGATCCAATTTGGGTGGAATCGATGGCAAAGGAGATAGAAGCATTGGAGAGGAATCGCACTTGGGTTATCTGTGATTTGCCTCCAGGAAAGGTAGCTGTGGGGAGTGCCTGGAAATACAAACTAAAGCTTAAGGCTGATGGGACAGTGGATAAACCGAAGTCACGATTAGTGGCTAAAGGTTTTACTCAAAAGGCAGGAGTGGATTTTCAGGAAGTGTTTTCTCCAGTGGCCAAGTGGACCACCATTCGTGTCTTGATACATTTAGCTGTGGTGAATGCTTGGTGGATACATCATGTGGACGTGAATAATGCATTTTTGCATGGCACTCTACATGAAGAAATATACATGAGGCCTCCTAAAGGATATACTAATGGTAAGCCAGGACAGGTTTACAGGTTACAAAAGTCACTTTATGGGCTGAAACAAGCCTCAAGAAAGTGGAATACAGCTTTCACAGGAAAATTGATCGAACAAGGATTCAGACAATCATCCCATGACCACTGTTTATTTACAATAAGTGTTAACTAGAAGTTCATGGCACTTTTAGTGTATGTGGATGACATACTTATCATAGGAGATGCAGATGAACAAATTGTGCAGGTGAAACAAATGTTGCACACTGAATTTACCATTAAAGATCTGGGAGAAGCAAAGTACTTTCTAGGGGTGGAAATAGCAAGGATTGACAGAGGTATTTTTTTTTCCCAAAGGAAGTATATACTTGATCTCCTTCAAGATTCAGGATTGAGTGGCACCAAACCTTCTGCTGTACCCATTAATCCAGGCCAAAATTTTGCAGAAGGGGCTGGTGAGATTCTGGCAGATCCAAACCAATATAGGAGACTCATGGGGAGACTTTTATATCTCAATTTTATGCGGCCAGACATAAGTTATTCAGTGAATCATTTAAGTCAGTTCATGCACCAGCCATGTAAAGCTCACATGCAAGGAGTACTGTAGATTCTGACTTACTTGAAGGGAACACTACATTTCGGTTTGTTCTACAGCAGTAGCAATTCTTCAGTTCTGGAATGTTACTCAGATGCTGATTATGCTAATTGCATAGAAACTAGAAAATCCATTACAAGTTACTCCATTTTCCTTGGAGATAATCTGATTTCTTGGAGAAGTAAAAAGCAGACGACGGTGTCTCGATCATCAGCTGAAGCAGAGTATCGAAGTATGGGCACATCAATAACAGAGTTGTTGTGGATATCCTACTTACTAACTGATTTGCAGGTGCCTTAATCACTTCCAGTCAAGTTATGGTGTGACAATAGAGCAGCAATTCAGATCACGAAGAATTTGATTTGTCATGAACGGACAAAACACTTGGAAGTAGATTGTCATTTCACTCGCCATCATTACAAATCAGGATTTGTCAAGCCACTGCACATAGGCACATCTGAGCAACTAGCAGATGTATTCACCAAAGGGCTACCAGCTACTATATTTCATAAGTTCATTACCAAGTTGCATCTTCAACCATCGAAGCTCCAACTTAGGAGGGGTGTGTAGACTTATTCGTAGCTTAGCACACTTAATTATGTCGCTTAGTCAGTGTATACGTGTCATATTTCATTGGTTGTAGCTTAGTATAAATAAGTTGCAGTTAGTTACATTTCTGTATACTGTACATATACACTTTCTTGGAAATGAAGATCCTCTTCTTCACCAATCTAGCGTGTTTCTTGAGTTCTTGACATGTAAAGACTAAAAGATACGTGGAGTATTTTGTGTAAGATACTAAATTGTGTCATAAGGACATATATTTTCATTAGATGATATGAATAGCTTCATATCAACTTGGATAATTAACAAGCATAGTTAATCAATTCTTTATGAATAGATTGTTAGATTGGGATAAAATTGGCATGTTCATTTTTTTATGAGAAATCAGGTCTGTTTTTTCTTCATGATCAGTCCATTCGAGTGGGAGAATTAGAATATTGAAGGAAGAGAAAGGAAATTGATATGTGAAAGAAAGTATTGACCATATGTGTTTTGAATGAAATAATATCTTAACATCTTCCTTAATTGCGAATGGTCCTGATCCTTTACTTTAATGGAGTGGGAGCTAGGAATGGAAGTTAATTCTTGTAGGAGTTATGAGTTCTTTACTCGTGTGGAAGTTTTTAAGTTTTTTAACTTGAGAGTTTTGAGTTTTCACACTTATTCCTAGTAGCTTAGTAACTTCAGTGGGAGTTTTAGAGCTAAACCCAATGGGAGCATTCTAAATGTAAACATAAATACTTTTGTAGTATATCTTTTAAGTTTTGGAAACTTATAATTATTAAAGGCATAAGTCTCACGACAAAATTTATGTAATGAATTGTTCGTGATCCTTTTGATAACTCCATTAGTTAAGAATGAGTTGTAGAAGCTGTCTCATCCCATTTATATGTTCTTAGATTAAAGCAATGAGAACAAAATTGATGCTAGTTTGACTGAATTTTAGTTATGTACTAAAATGATCAACCTGAATGGTAAAGACCTATTGGAATCAAGTTGGATACAAAATCCAATGTGAAAAATTTAATGAGAGCATTAATAATCACAATTGGCTACAATAAAGTTGAAAGAAATTTGTGAGATTCTTTTACTTTTGTATGATTTATCTCAAAGAGATATAATCTAGAAGACTAGACTAATTTTAAGACTCATAAATCTCATATGAAGATTTAAACTATGAGATGTAAGTGTTAGAACATTGTGTCTTATAGTACAAAGTTATAAAACATCAGAATGTTTAAATTTTGTGAGTTGGAGAGAGATTAGTATTTTTCACATTAGTTATGATAATACCATGTATAAATTGAGATGAATTGAGTCATTCTAGTTTGTGTATAAATGATACACACAGTCGAGACTTGACTAATCTAGTGTGGTTTGAATGACATAGAAGTTGGTCTTAAAAATAAGATTTCAAGAAAGATTTATTTTTGAGAATTAGTTTCTTCATAATAAATTTGTATCCATTTATGATGACGTAGAGAAGGTAGTTAAGTAACTTACTCTATGGTAGTCCATATGCATATAGTACATTTTGTTGAGCACAAGAGTATAACTTGTTGAATGAGTCAGAATCTTGTTATGTACAAGAGCGACTTATAGTACAAGTTATAAAGCTTGTTTTGTACAAGAGAAGAGTTCTACTATGCTAAAAGTGTTAGCTAAAGGTAGATAATGTTAATCCATGAGAAGAGTTAGAGGAAGTAGAATGAAAGATACTTGTGAAGCATTAAAATGTGTGGATTTTAGTGTTATAAGGATCTACGATGGAAATAAAATTGTTTTATTCTTACTTAAACCGAAGAGGCGAGAAGTAAGAATAATTTCCATGTATGTATAGCTAGAACTATCATAAGAAGATGAATTTGGAAAGATTGATTTATGTATTATCTAAGATCCAACTACTTCGAAGATATATGACAATCTTAGTTGATAGTCATAATCAATAGCTTAAGGAAGCTAATCGAAATAAATTATCGTTTTTAAGTTGTGGAGACTTAATTGCACAAGGAATTATGAACTTAGAGTTTATTTATAAGATCACGAGAGATTTTGAAAGTAGATCCTTTTGTTTGTTTGTTGAAAATCTCATGTCGAAAGAAATTTGTTTGTTGAGTGTTAGGTGACATATGTCTATGGAAATATAACATTATATAAGAACTATTAAGTGCAATTTAGTATGTTGGCGGTATATATATACTCTTATGGATAGAATTCTTAATATGAATTTTGTTTCATATGTAAGAATGTAAGATGGATAAGTGAGCGCATCTATTATCTGTATTAACCGAAAGCTATCCAGTATATGGTTTAAAAGAGGACAAAAGCAATAATGTATTAGGTGACTGATGCTTTTGCACAGTGTTAAATGAAACATACGTCCTAAGTGTATGGAACACTATGACATATATATGTGACATGTGTATAAGCCGACCAAGAGATGGAAAAAGAATAAAATTAATCTCAACTTTCCTAAAGTGTGACCCACATAGAGTTAATAACTCTAATTCACCCTTAAGACTCTTTTAAATAATAGAAAGTATATGTTTAATTGATTAATTTGATAAGAACTCCAAACAAGGTTGCTTTAGCAATGAACGGATAGATAGAGACTTATCAATTAAACATTAAATATGTGGTGAAAAATTATTTAAATAGAGGAAGTTCTTTTCATGAACATGTCACTTGAAAAACATATAACACTTGATCTCACTACTTTTTCTAGGAAAAAGGTAGAAGTGTATATGAAAATTTTTGTGAGATCAAAATGAGTCGAAAACTAGTGATCATAGAATTGAACTAAGGGAAAGTCACGTTAAGCCGGAGGTGAAACAAAAGTGAGATCCTTTAAAGAGCAAACCTCAATCGTTAACTGGTCGTACGGTCTAGCCGGTGTATACCTAGTGTAAAGTGGGGACATACTGCATAGTGAATAGTGTCCATCTTGTGCGAGCGAGAGATTGTTGGGAACCGCCCATGGTGTGTTATGAGAGGACAAAATAGACATTTTCATATGTGTGTATATATATATATAAGAGCAACAAAAAAAACTAACTTACCCATCATTCTATTTTACTCTCTCCATTACTATTCCAATACCATATATTCTGTCGACAATGTAGACATATTGATAGTTCATCACCAAATACACTTTGAAGAGAGTATAGACAAAGTCGATACTCAATATATTTTCGTATACTCGTGAAAAAAAGGAACTAGAATGATTCTGTGAAAGAATGAGTGGAGACTGACTCTTAGTGTTAATAATATTCCACTGCGTCAAAAACTGATAAGTCGTGTTATTACTATTTAATTACACTGCATTTACTTTCATAAAGGAGGTAGCAAATCAAGTCACTGCTTTACCTTGGACACTTAACAGCTCTCGAGGAGTTGAATATAGATGATTTCGGAATATCCGAGTTGCCAATTTGATTGGGTTACTTTCATCTCTTGAATGCCTTAACATTAATGATTGCAAATGTCTATATTTACGACAAAGCATGCAACAGCTCTCCAAATTAACAATATTACAGATTGCTGTAAGTACCCTTTTAAAGGAAATATTCAAGGAGGATCATAGTGCTGTTTGGCTCAATATTTACATTACAATGGAGGGTAAAGTTATCCAAGACCTGAGATCTGGAACAGATGTCAGTTTTTTTTTTCTCGGTTTTTCCTTAATACACGACAAAACCTTAATACACGACGCTTGTATTGCTCCCCCAAAATGTTGTTTTCACGGCTTAGACTGCTCCCATTTCACTCGCCGCTACTACGGTATTTTGTTCAAAATTCATTTACTGTTTTTGGTACTGATGAAACCAACGTAGCAAGTGACTGCAGTTCATACTCATTGTTTAGCTTTAAAGAAGCCGACCAGTGAAGAAAGAATATGAAAAAGAAATGGCCAGAGATTTCAGTTTTAAGCAGTAGTTTGAATTCCAACAAGAAGTCCATCTTATTATATGCACTACACTTTCTTGTAAGAAAAGACATTAACCCTTCAAATGTCAAGACAGTGAGGAGTGGCTTGAAGATGTTTCTGATGTCAAGCGTCTAATGCTACATGTCATAATGAAGACTGGCTTTCTCTCCTCTTCCATCTACCAAGTTTTTCTCTACCCTGTCATTTTCAATTTCTTAGATCTATAACTCACGTAACTTCTGGTCTAGTCATCTTGTAAGTGCAATCCTCAGTGTAAAGAAAAAGAACGCAAATGTCACGACTTATTTTAAGCCCGTGACAGGCGTACAGTACAAATTTTCTATAGAAGTTTGGCACGTGAAAATTTAGCTAGTTTGTTGTTTGACAATCAGATCTTTTCCTTGAAATTATTTCTGCAAAGGGTGTATCAAAAACTCAACAAAACAAGAAAACGTACCTTTCGTGCTTTGATAGCTAATTCATTATCTACAACGGAGACTGCTCTGAAGCCCATGGGATGCAACACATCTTCATAACTGAGGTTAAAGCACGACATATTCAATAAAAGTTATTTAGGCAAGAAACTCAAGCACAACATAAATATGGTTAGAACCAGAGGATGTCAAAATGAATGTAGCAAGAAAATAAAGGTTGATTATTACTCGGAAACGGACACACTATATGGAGGTCCACCAAGATGATCATCAATCTGCCACATAGAAAATCAAGCATCGACTGGTTTAACAATGCAAGTTTGTTGGAAGAAAATCAAGCATTGGCTAATTTACTTAAGACAAATAATTTGAAGGATGAATACTTTGAAGTACAGAAACCTACCTGTCTCATCCATGGCAACAGAAAACATAACAAAACAAATAAGAAGCAAGGAATATGTCACGTATTACTTCAAATATAGCCGAATAGAATAACAAACGTTAAATATGCACTCGATAGAAAGATTGTTACCGGATAAATCAGTGTTATAAGCTCGCCATCAGGCTTTAAAAGATCTCTAATTCTACACCCCCATTGTGGTCTCAACTCTGGTTCCAAAGCACAAAAGAACCTGAAAATATTACCGTTACAATATATGACTAGCAATTTATTTCTACTAGCAAAAATTTTACATGTTACAGATTGGACTTACGTGTAATCAAAAATGAGATCAAACAACTCAGTGGGTCGCCAAGTGAAGAAGTCTGCTGCTAAGAATGTGAAGTAATTTGCACTTGGTGATGAGGAGTATAACTGCCTCAAGGTTTGAAGGAAAAGTTAAATGAAGTTACGTCTTGTCAGAAGCACGGCAAACACCATCAATCTCGAATTCAGTAAAATGAGAAATCTAAGAACCAAGCTTATGTAGCATTACCCGACAATCCAAATTTGATGATAATGTAAAGTTCCAAATGACGTTCTTACTTACTTCTTTCAACACACAATTGACAAATAGAATGCATTTGGCAATGAGAATAACTGAATCCTGTCAATCTAATTTACAAGTGCAACAAATCATTTTACTCTCTGCAAATTAATAGAGTTGATTATGTTACAAATAGACAAATGCAAACACTAACTAGAGTTCCGGAAACTATTCAAATGGATGAATCCACCGACATGTATTTCCCCTTCAACTTGATTGTTAACAGTATACTTCACTAGCCGAAGAAAATAAAATCATGTACCAGACTGATTGATTAGCATTCAGCATATATCAGGTTCGACACGGGGACAGTTTACATGTTTGATGTGGTCTAGATGATTCAGTCTGGAAATCGGGTTATATGCAAGCTGCAGGCATAACTCAGGGCATATTGCATAAAGAAAGAATAATTATTTTCCTCTCAACTACATTTCTTAATGCATATGTATTGTTTCTTGGGCTAAATTAGTTACCTCCACAGCTTTCTCAATGGCCTTTTCGGATATGTCAAGTCCAACAACATAGCGATCAGGTCCCGCTATTGCTGCCACATCATGACCCTGAAAAAAGAAGCAGTGTCATACACCAGTAAGTTCAAATATTTAGCACAACCATAACTGATAGAAAGGCACGCAATAAAACATTTAATTAGTTTCTTTATAAAGGCAATTACAATAATACAAATGCAGTTCATATCCCATTTCTAGTTCACCAAAATGATGATAAAACTTACACTTCCACAACCAGGGACGAAAGCCCTCCCCTTAGGAAGCTGACCTGTTTGATGAAGATGCAATATAACAGGTGTTGCCTTTCCTAAATCCCAAGGAGTCAGTCCTTGCTCCCAACACTTCTCCCACCCACCTAACAGAACATCACCACAAATGTATCAAACATAAAATCATTCTCTAAACCAACAATTTACAACCACACTGATATCGTTCCGCAGAGTTAATGAGTCTATTCCTCCAAATATATCTCCTGATAGTTTAATTAAGTTAATCTGAAACTAACCCAGCTGAACTCAAAGCTCAGAATATTCA
>CANYCX010185913.1:0-13655 GCA_948193385.1 Breynia disticha f. nivosa | reverse complement strand
ACATACTTACATGAAAAACATCACGTAATCTGGAAAGATCTTCTGGTAATTTCAGCTGGTAAGCCAATGGTCCTACCCTCTTTATTATTTCATAATGGCCAATGAAACGAGAGCTTCCTGCTCTTTCTAAACCGCAAAACACCTCTCCAAGGCGATACCTTTAAAAATACTTTGTCTCCCTCTTCAAAAGATATCTCTCTACTATGCTTATCAGTGTAGCTGTTCTGACGGTCTTGGGCAGCTTTAATACACTTCTTAATCACCTAAACTTTATCTACGGTCTGCTACACCAACTCAGGACCTTCGATCTGTCGAAGTCCTTCAACATCCCAAAATACTGGGCTTCGACATTTCCTGCCATACAGAGCTTCATATGGTGCCATTTTGATACTGGAATGATAGCTGTTCTTGTACACGAACTCTATCAATGGAAAATGCTTGTCCCAGTTCCCTCTGAACTCCATAATACAGGCTCTCATCATATCCTCCAAAATCTGTATAGTTCTTTCTGACTGACTGTCAGTCTGTGGATGAAATGTTGTACTAAAATGCAACTTAGTACCCGTAGCCTACTGTAGACTACCCTAGAAATGTGAAGTGAATCTAGGATCCTATCCGATACTATAGAAATCGGCACTCCATAGAGTCTTACTACCTCAGCCACGTATTTTTCAGCTAATTTGTCCAGTGAATCATCTTGCTTAATTGCCAAGTAATGCGCAGATTTGGTTAACCTGTCCACAATCACCCAAACTGCGTCGTGATTTTGGAAAGTCCTGGGCAATCCAATCATAAAATCCATGGTAATACGCTCCCATTTCCACTTTAGAATAGCTAATGAATGCAGCTTTCCAACTGGAGCTTGATGTTCAGCCTTGATTTGTTGACAGCTTAAACATCTTGCCACGAATTCTGCGACTTCCCTCTTCATACCCAGCCATCAGTGTAGTTTTTTCAAATCCCAATACATCTTAGTACTGCATGGGTGAACTGAATAACGAGAGGAATGTGCTTCCTGAAGAATTTCTTCCTTCAGTTCTGGGCAATTAGGCACACACAGTCTTCGTCCATAGTGCAATATCCCTTGATCAACTAACATATAAGGTGTGTCTCTTCCCAATTCTACCTTTTCCCTTGCTAATCTCAACCTCTCATCCTCCACCTGCCTTGCCATTATCTGTTCCCTGAACGTCGGTCTCACCAAAATATTAGCAAGCAACCCTTTTTCAACCACATCCAGCTCTAATCGTAATTCCCGCATTGCAAATAGTCACTCCACGTTGTATGCAGGTAACTCATCTCTCACCAGTGATTTCCTTCTTAGAGCATTAGCCACAACGTTAGCCTTACAGGGATGGTATTCTATAGAACAGTCATAATCTTTTAGCAGCTCAATCCGCCTCCTCTGCCTGAGATTCAGCTCTTTTTGGGTTGTAACGTATTTTAGGCTTTTGTGATCAGTGAAAATCTTGAAGGTTTCTCCATAGAGATAATGCGTCCAAGTTTTAAGAGCATGAATGATAGCTTCCAATTCAAGATCATGCGTCGGGTAATTGAGCTCGTGTGGCCTCAACTGTCTGGAGGTATATGCAATCACCTTCCCATTCTGCATCAAAACACCTCCTAACCCCATTCCAGAAGCATCTGTGTAAACTACATACTCCCTGTCCTCTGATGGCAATTTTAGCACTGGAGCCTATGTTAGTCTCCTCTTAATCTCTACAAAACTATTCTGACATCTCTCATTCCATTCAAACTTGGCATTCTTTCTCAATAAACTAGTCAATGGTCTAGCCAGAATTGAGAAATCCTGGATAAAATGTCGATAATTCCCCGTCAAGCCTAGAAAACTTTGTATCTCAGTCACATTTGTATCTCAATAAACTAGTCAATGGTATTCTATAGAACAGTCATAATCTTTTAGCAGCTCAACATTATTCCTTCAACAACTAACCTTCACATAATCAGTTAACATTCACCAACACAATTTCACTTAATTCAATCAATCAAAATCACAATTTAACTTGAAATACATCTCAAATATAATTGTAACAACATAAACATGTCTCAATGTACCATATAATCCATTTTCAAATCATCAAAATTTCGATTCCACATATCATACTCATTCAAAATATTTCATACCAAAAATGTATAACTTGCATAAACACATTATGCTATGATCATATGACCTATAAATGCTCTCTATGTGCTGGTTCATACTTCCACTTGGTTTTTAAATTACACCCAAATTTGGCTGTATACCGACGTTTGCAAACGGACCTTTCGGTCGGGAGTTGTGGTTATATAAATTGGATATCCCGTAAATTGCCCTATTTTGGCCTGGCACATTCGTATACACGTATGTATAACGAATTTAATCCACTGTGCCCGGAATAGCATGTTTTATATACTATCCGAAATATAGACATTACGCACATAGCACCGAATGTCAAACAACAATATGCACAAAGCACCGACTATTTGTACGAAATGTTCTATAACCACTCCCTCGTAAAATTCCTTATTCACTTAGATTCTTATAACCATATAGTGACTCATATTCACTAAGAACCTAAGTGTATGAATGTCATGTGTCTAACATGTCAACAAAAGACCATCTATTTCATCAACACTCAATTTCATCATTCAAGACAAAAATTACATATGTTGATCATATGTTCACACATTGCAATTCATATATATATTCATCCAACCACAATTTATCATAACCCTTCCAATATGACATGCAAACAATCCCACCACATAACATTTCCACAATAATATCATTAATTAGATGATCATCACAAACAATCAAATCATCACAAACACATGACACTCATTGTCATATACAACAATCTCATCTCAACATTATCATTAACATCAAATCAACTCAACAATTATACCAAAACAATTATCTACCACAAAAATTACACACAAGGATGGTTGCATTCATGTTACTTACCTCGCAAGACTCTTCTATCGTCGAGGCTGAGAACTACCCTCGCCTTGATTAAGTCCTCCTAATCACAATTAAAAACAGACACCAATCACATACATGCATACAAATATGCTAATGACTGTTACATTTATATGTATATATATATATATATATATATGTTTCATAATTCCATTTCCATTTCCTCATTAACTCTTCTTACCTACCCTTCACTTAATTCAATTCTTCTCTTTTTATTAAACACCTCCAACTTCTCAAATAGCCTCATTTAGGTATATTTCTCAAAATTCTATTATCTGATACACAAACTATACCTTCCTCCCTCCGATTTCTCTTCCAAACCCTAATCAATTTCCTATCATCAATCCCTACTCCATCATTATACAAAACCCAATTAAATTGACCATTAAATTCACCTCACTAGAGCCCGAAGAAGTTAACCCTAACAACCACACTTCGAACCAAACTTAGGGTTAGAAAACCCAAACCCTTCACTTTAACATAACCCGTTTAAAACAGCGATTTAAGGTCTCTAAACCATGAATTAACATAAAAAATGACCAATAATGGTTAATACATATCTTAAGCTTTCCAATAAGCCATATTTCGCTCGATTCGGAGCTTAAATGAAAGAGATATCGCATTAGAAAGTAAGGTATGCATGAAAACGTGATTTACAAGAATCAATGCTAGAAAACTTACCGAATTATGAGCTCTAATCGTTTCTATAACTCCCAAACATCAAGTTTTGATGAAGATTTATGAAATTTAGGGTTTTTGGCTTTGAAATAGGTGGGAGGAGAGAGAAAAACGGGATTTCAAAGTGAATGAGGAGAGAGAGACCATTTGGTTATATATATAGATTCGATTTGGACGATTTTGCCCCCAGTTCAATCGATTCTCTCTAACTTCGATTTTTCTCTTTCCTGGTCAACTTAAACACTTCCGATTTTTATTTTCCACTAAGTCTCACCCTTCCCACCGAATTATTAATTAAAATAATTCGCAAAAAATTTATGTATTTTTTTATATATTTATCAAAATCTTATTATTTTTAAATTTTTAGGATGTTACAGAATGTCATCTAGAGGGTCCAAGAGTATGTTTAGTTCGGCAGACTGCAAGGATCCCAACGAACATCGGTCAAATTTCTTGGAGATCTACGACTCTTTCAAAAGCAACGGTGTCTTAGATGATTCTATCAGATTGCAGTTGCTTTCGTTCTCTCTATGGGGGCGTGCAAAGTAGTGGCTCAACTCATTACCATAAGGATCCATTGATACTTAGGATGTGTTAGCTAAGCGATTTTTGGCCAAGTATTTTCCACCTATTAAGACTGCCAAGCTGAGGAATGACATTTCTTCATACGCTCAATTGGAGTCAAAGACTCTTTATGATACTTGGGAGCGGTTTAAGAATCTGCTCCGACGGTGCCCACACTATGGTCTTCCCAGTTGGATACAGGTTCAGACTTTCTACAACTGTATGAACACTATCACTAGACAGTATATAGATGCAACAGCTAAGGGCTCTAAACAGCAAGACACCAGAGGCAGTTCAAGAACTAATAAAGCAAATGTGAGGAACTACCAACAGGGTACTTTCTGACCTAAACCGACATACCAACAGGGATTTTATGACGTGGATGCAATCACTGCCTTAGCTGCACAACCCGATGCACTCTGTAAGAAGATCGATGGTATTTCTCCTCCTTTTTCTAGTTCTACTAATTGTATTTTGCAGGTTACTTCTATAGAAGATGGTCTGGGCGCGCATGAATGTCATGGAGTGAACAATTACTCATTACAGCCGCATCAGCAACCTCAGAACAATCCATACTGTCAAAGCTACAATCCAGGATGGCAGAACCATCTGAATTTTTTATAGGAAGAAGCACGACCCAATTATCCTCCAATTTTTTTAGTAACAACACCTCAACAGCAAGGAGCCCCTCTGTCAAAGCGAAAAGAATATTTAAAGGACATCCTCTCCATGTTCATCCAAGCAAGCAACGTTTGTTTTCAAATGGTGGACACTTTAGTTCGTAACACTGAAACATCACTCCATCACTTACAGAAGCAAGTAGGACAATTAGCGAAGGAAGTCTCAGAAGGATAGCCAGACACTCTACCTGGCAACACAAAAGTTAACCCGAGGGCATGTTCAGGCTATCACACTCCAGAGCGGTCAGGAACTTCATCAGGTACCCAACACTATTAAAAATACATTACCTGATACACCTGTGTAGGTACCTACGAGACCATTCAGTAAGATGACAAGTCAAATGCGATACTCCTCTGCCAGTAGCTACAGCCAAAGAGCCAATTTTAGATTATAAGCCCATCATTCCATAGCTAGCTTGTTTGAACAAAGAGCGTATCGATGCTTAGTTTGGTAAAATCTTCAACATTTTTAAATAATTACATATTAACATTCCACTTGTCGATGCCTTATCGTAGATGCCCGAATACGCTCTTTTTTAAGAAGCATCTTTCAAACATGCACAAGATGGAAGAGCTATCCAAAATTTCACTAAATTAGGAGTGTTCTTTAATTCTACAGAATAAGTTGCCATAAAAGCTACAAGATTCAAGGACTTTCACTATTCTTTGCTCTTTTGGAAGTCTGCTATATAAAAAAAGCTCTAGCTAACTTAGGAGTTAGTATTAATTTGATGTCATACCAAATGTTTAAGCAGCTAGGTTTAGGTGAACCTAAGCCCATAAGGATGAGTCTGTAGTTTGAAGATCGATTGATAAAATTTTCTAGGGGAAAATTTGAGAATTCATATTCCTTGTGAATTTTGTTATTTTAGACATGGATGAGGATGTTGAGGTTCCCTTGATTTTTGGACGTCCATTTTTAGCCACTGTTAGGGTTTTTATAGATGTCAGTGATGGTAAATTAGTATTGAGAGTTTGTGAGGAAGAAGTCATTTTTCAAATATCTAAGTCTTTACGTCACTCTCTTATGCAAGATGACCACTGTTACTTCGTTAGTTCATCTCATTCTTCTTTGTCTACTTGTTGGCAGGAACTTACATTTAAATATCCATTGGAGCGCTGTTTGGTACAGATCGTTACTATAGAACAAGACCATTTTCAAGTTTTCGAGGAAGTCTCACACTTTGAGGCTTCTGATTATGTGACAAAAAATAACCATTTAAGGGACTTGATCAGTGGTATGTACAGCACTTAAAAATATCACTTGAGGATCCACTGACTCTTGAGCTGAAGCCTTATTGGATCACTTAGAGTACGTATTGGCATTGGATAATAAATTACCTATGATCATTTCATATGTTTTGCAGGACCGATAGAAGGAGCAATTATTGGAGTTTCTTCGTGCACATAAGTTAGTTTTGGCATGGAAGATTTTAGACATACGAGGGATTGATCCATCTTTTTGCCCGCACAAAATTCTTATGGAGGACGGGTTTAAGCCAATTATGCAACCTCAGCATGGAATGAACTCAAAGATGAAAGACATAGTTCGTGCTAAGGCATTAAAATTACTTGATGCAGGCCATATTTATCCGATTTCAAATAGCGCGTGGGTTAGTTCAGTGCAGTTTGTACTGAAAAAGGAGGAATGACAATGGTGACCAATAAGAAAAACAAACTAATTCCAACTTGCACTGTTAGTGAATGGCGTGTGTGTATCAATTATCATCAACTCAATGACGCCACTCAAAAGAATTATTTTCTATTTCCATTCATTGACCAAATGCTTGAAAGGTTAGCCAGTCAATCTTTTTACTAATTCTTAGATGGTCTTTGTGGTTATTTTTAGATTCTCATTGCATTGAAGGATCAGGACAAGATGACCTTCACATGCCCCTATGTCACATTTGCGCACAGAACGATGTCGTTCAGACTTTGTAATGTGTAGGACACATTTCTAAGATGCATATTATGAAGCTTAAATGTTTAAATAGAAGTCTCGATTTTTCTCATTTCCACAAATATAACAAAATCATATATACGAAAAAAAAAGAAAGTTAAATACGTATATATATAAAAACACCCTTTGGGCCCAAAACATTTTATACACACGGAAGCAAAACTAGTTTGAAAATCAATTCAAACCACATATATACATAGTATATGCAATCCACAAGCTGAAAATACAAATCCATGGAGCCTTACCTCACTCAAATATTGCACTATGTCACTAATCACAACCAATCCACTCCAGTAGCAACTACCTACGATCTGCACATCATTCAAACATTAAAGTGGTGTGTATATAATTATACTCTGTAAGCAAACCACAATAATAATCAAATAAATGAAGTGTCGAGGAAGAACACGAAGTCGTGTCACGTGAACACGAGCGTGCTCATATTTAATTTCCCAGTTGACATGGTCGTTCCCACCTCGAGCATTAGGGCATACTCCTCGTCTTTCTTAGACTACCTAGAAGGCCATATAATCGACCGCAAAGGGTCACATAATTGACCTCACAGGGCCATGACCTTAAAGGCCACAATAGTATGCTCACACATGCTCTACAAAGTAAATTACATGCTTCAATATCAATTGTAAATCTAATACCAATATCAACATGGCATCTCGCCCATAGAGCATGCAATTCAATCATATATCAACTGCCATATAGTCTATTCAAGCACACCAACACAATTCATATATCACATTTGAATCAACAATAACATATTCATAAGATATGACATAACCAAGAATCACAATTCAAGCTTGCCAAATGTTTACAACACTTTTATGAACATTATTTCCTTAATTTCATTCTTAAGCTTTTAAAGCTTATATGTGAATTATGTTTTAAGCAGAATACCTAAGTGTTCTAACACTTATAATTCTAGCATTGTAAGTATAAGAATTACTTACACGTAAGCAAAAAACCACTTACCTCAAATCACCGCACTGACACCGCCTCAATCTCAAGCAACGTCACGTCTAGATCCTCCTAGACAAATTAAGCATATTGATGTTGTTAATACTTCTTCCCTTTACGAATTTCATAATTAAAATATGCTAACAAGGTTCTTAAACCCTCAAATCAGATTGCTTAGCAATCTTTTCTTATCCATTCAAGCCTTTAAACTCAATTTCCTCATAGGTTCAATGTTTTCAAGCATTGCATTACAAATAAAAACTCTCAAATAATCATTCATAATTTTTGTAGCAACCTAACTCAATCCTAAGCCCATATCATCAACAATTCAACAAGCTCAACTATCATTTAAAAGCTAAATCAAATAAAAGACTTACCTTAAGTGAGCTTAGGATTAATTTCTTGTAAGAATTGAGTTCTTTCTAGCTTAAAGAAGTTGATGGAATGATGGTTAGGGTTTCCTCTGATTCACCTGCTAGCTTTTCTCTCTATTTTCTGTTTTCAGCAAAGTGAATCCACCAATACAGTTCGGTTCGATTAAAACTAGTCAACACGATGTCGAGCACGGGTCGTGCCATTCGGTCGTGTTGTGTTTCTCAGAACGAGTTTCCATTCCATCGCACACGATATCGTTCTATAATTAATTTGACATGAGGGCGTTCCAATTTACTAGGATGAGCACGAGGGTGTGCTGATCCCCAACTATGAGCACAGGGCGTGCTCTAGCTTGTGTTGGTCTGTTGTTTTCTCCATTATGACTTAAATCAATCTGATTTGATCCTATTTTAAGTTCTTTTTTGAATATTTAAATTCCAACAATTTCCAGGATGTTACACATATGGTCATCTTCAAAGATCTCGTCGAAGACATAATTAAGGTATTCATGGACAACTTTTCTATTTTTAGTGAATCTTTTAAGCAGTATTTGAAAAATTTAGAATGTGTTTTAAAAAAGTATGAAGACACTAATTTGGTGCTCAATTAGGAGAAACATCATTTTAAGGTCACAGATGGTATCGTTCTAGGGCACAAAATCTCTAGTCAGGGATAGAGGTATATTGAGCAAAAATTAAAACGATTAAAAACACCTGACCAATGACTCAATTGCTTGAAAAAGGTGTAGTTTTTTATTTTAAGGATGCATGTTTAGTTGCTTTTGATTTACAAAAAAAAACCAAATTGATACATATGCCCATTTTAGTTGCACCTTATTGGAGTTTGCCTTTTGAATTGATGTGCAATGCTAGTGATTTTGTCATTGGCACTGTTTTCGTACAACAACACAGTAAACACTTTCAGAGTATTTATTATGCTAGCAAAACACTCAGTGACGCTCAAATGAATTACACCACCACAGAAAAGGAGTTACTTGCAGTTGTGTTTCCTTTTGATAAATTTCACCCTTATTTGATATTCTTAAAGGTTGTTATTTTCACTGACCATTTTGTATTGAGGTATTTATTGAATAAGATAGATGTGAAGCCCAAGTTAATACGTTGGATACTGCTGCTACAAGAGTTCAATTTGGAGATTAAGGACAAAAGAGGAGTTGAAAAAGTAGCAGCTGGCCACATGTCTCGCCGGGATGGAGTTACCGATTATCTAAAAACAAAGCTGACACTCAATGATTCTTTCCTTGATGAGAAATTGTTCAAAATTATCGAGGTGAGTACTTGAGTGGCAGTTGACATTTTTTCGAAAGACCTTTCGTATCAGCAAAAGAAGAAATTCTTCTATGATATGAAATACTAATTTTCGAAGGAACCTTTTCTTTTTCAAATTTGTGTAGACTAGGTTATCCAGAGATGTGTTTCTACCAAGGAGGGTTGGCAGATTCTTAGTCACTGCCATTCAGGACTGACTAAAGGCTATTACAGTGCAAATCGCACAGTCCAAAAAGCACTAGAGGCAGGTTTTTACTGGCCCACTTTGTTTAAGGATGTGTAGAGGTATGTTTCTATTTGAGACAGTTGTCAACTCTCAGTTAATATCTCTCCTCCTAATGAAATGCCTCATAATTCCATTCTTATTTATGAGGTGTTTAACATGTGGGGAATTGACTTTATGGATCCTTTCCTCTCATCTTATGGGCATAGGAATATCTTGGTTGTTGTATATTATGTATCAAAATGGGTCAAGGCACAAGCCTTGGTTATAAATGATGCTAGAGTTGTTATGAACTTTCTAAGGTCTTTATTTTCTAGTTTTAGCTCACCTAAAGCAATTATTAGTGACAGGGGTACCCATTTCTGTAACACCTAGATTTCAAAAATTCTTGCTAAATATGGTGTTACAAATAGAGTGTTTACATCATACCACCCTCAAACTAGCGGTCAAGTAGAAGTTGCTAATCGAGAATTAAAATGTATCTTAGAGAAAGTCATAGAGGAAGATAGGAAAGACTTTTCAGTTAATCTCGAGGATGTCTTATGGGCCTATCGCATTGTCTTTAAAATACTTATAGGTTTTACACCTTTTAGATTAGTCTACGGTAAAGCGTGTCGCCTCTCGGTCGAGCTTGAGCATAAGGCATTTTGGCCCATTAAATCTGTGAATCTTAATCTTTCTCTTGCAAGTATGAACTATAAGTTCCAATCAAACGAGCTCAATGAATGAAGGATGGAGGCCTACAAGAATAGTAAGTTATACAAGGAACGCGCATAGCATTAACATGACCAACATCTCAAGCCTACGAAGGACTTCACCGAAGGCACCATGTTGTCTTGTACAATTCCTGGTTGAGGCTTTTTCCCAGGAAGTTAAAATCCAAGTGGTTCGGTCCATTTAGGGTGACTCGTTTTTTTCCCAATGGAATTGTCGAGGTTTCTTATCCCAATAAAGGTACGTTTAGGGTAAATGGTCATCGTTTGAAATTTTATCAAGGGCATGCTCTTTTTGACCCTGACAGGGAAGCCATCACCCTTGCCTCTCTAGATGCCAGCACGGTTTGAAGGTACTAGTCAGGCTCGGATGTTAAACAAGCGCTTCTTGGAAGAAAACCAAGGTTTTTGTTGTGTTTTCTTCTTTTGTGTGTTTTGTTTTGTTTGGTGCATTTTAGTGTTTTAAAATTTTTAGGGTTTTATAGTTTTTAGGGTTTAAGGTTTATGGTTTTTGGTTTTTGGGTTTAGGGTTTAGAATTTTGGGTTTAGGTTTTGGGTTTTGGTTTTTATGTTTTGGGTTTAGGTTTAAGTGTTTTAAGGTTTTAGTTTTAGGGTTTGAGGGTTTCAATGTTTTTAATGTTTTAGGTTTAGGGTTTAGGTTTTTATGTTTAGGGTTTCAGGATTTAGGTTTTAGGGTTTTTATGGTTTTAGGGTTTAGGGTTGAGTAACTTAATATCAACTTGGGTAAGTAACAAGCAAAGGTAATCAATTCTTCATTAATAGATTTGAAGAAATAAAAAATTGATATGTGAAATAAAGTATTCACTTTACATATATTTTCTAGTTATGACAAAACATCATAATCAGAAGTGATTTTGGCTAAATACTATCTAAGCATCTTCCTTGAGTGTGAATGGTCTTGATCTTTACTTTAAAAAAATTAAATCTAAGGGAGCTAAGTGTTCTTTACTCGTGCTAAAGCTTATGAGTTTGTGAACTTAATTCTTGTAGTTTCTTAACTTCATATGGAATTTTAGAGCTTAATCCAAGTGGGAGCATTCCAAATTAAAGATAAATGCTTTTGTAGCATATTTTTAAGTTTAAACATTCTTATGTTTTGCAACTTTGTGATATAAGACACAATGTTTAAACATTCTTATGTTTTGTAACATTCCAAAGTAGACATAAATGCTTTTATAGCATGAGATTGATAGTTTTCATATTATTTATAATTATAGCACATATATTTTAAGGCAAATTTTGTCATTCTTATTTGTGTATAAGTAATACACATGTCATGACTGTGGTTTGAATGACTTACGAGTTAACCTTAAAAATGAGATTTTAAGAAAACTATTTTTTTTAAATAAATTGATTTCTTAATTATAAATTTGTATCCATGTATGATGACATCTTATTGAATACAAGAGTATAACTTGTTGAACAAGTTAGAATCTTGTTAAGTACAAGAGTGTGACTTATAATACATGTTTGAAACATGCCTTACACAAGAGATGAGTTTTACTGTGCTAAAAGTGTTAACTGAAGGCGGACAAATACTAATCTATGAGTAGAGTTATAGGAAGTAGCATGAAAGATAATTATGAAGCACAAGAGTGTGTGAACTATATTGTTAAGTGTGTGAACTATATTGTTAAGTAAACAAACGAGAGAAACGTAAGTAAGTAATGGAAATGATATGCCCTATTGCAAGTTCTTAATTAGACCAAAAATGCAAGAAGTAAGAAAACAAGTTCCATGTATGAATAGGTTGAATAATCATACGGAGAGGGCATTGGAAGGATTGGTTTCACATACCATCTAATGTCCAACTACCTCAAAATTATATGAAAATCTTAGAAGATAGTCATAATTGATACCATAAGAAAATTAATCTTAATCAAGGATCGATTTAAGTAAAGAGGACTTAATTGAATAAGGAATTGTGACTGTGGATTTCATTTATAAAATCATAGGAGATTTTCAAAGTAGATCTATTGGTAAAATCTCATCTTAAAAGAAATTTGTTTCTTAAGAATTGACAAGGCATATGTAACGCCCCCGAATTTACATCCTATTTGTTTATTAAAATATGTGCTTTGATTTTGAAGCTCGTCAAGATCATGTATGTTGCCTATGTTGCATATTTTTAACTAAAAAGTATGAACAAACCCAAAACCCGCATCGAAAATATTTTACAAATAAATACCTACAAAAAACACTCCATTTTATCCACTCACAACTACTCCCAAACAAGTTCCTTAAGGATCTAGGAGGATTCCTTATTCGTAGATATTCTCCACACAAGGCAAGGGTTCCATTCCTTTAACCCATTTTGATATTTTCATGATTTAATTATAAAAATGTTGTTAGGGAGTTATTCTTATGGAATCGGTTAGTGATATATCAACAGGAGTAAAGAGAACGAGTGAAATGTAGAAGTTAAATTTTGGGAAAATAGGTATGGTAAAAATTAAGGATTTTGACTCAAAATGGAAAATGGAAAGGAATAGTGTGAGAAATATAAATGCATGTCGTGTATGGTGTAATAAGGACATAAAAATACAGAAGAAGAGTGAGGTCGAGTGTCAGAATAGAACATAGCTTCATAGAGTTCAAGATAAGTGCATAAACCCATATTTACCTAACTATTGACTATATGTCCTTGTTTAAATCAAGTTGATAAAATGTAAAATTGATAGTTTTGTGAAATGGAATTGGATGAAGTATTTTTATGTGTGATTTTTTTAATGTGTGATGATGATTTGAGTTGCGATGAAAGTGTGAGCTTGTGCTATTGTGATGTATACTTGAGTTGTTTTAAAAATGGCCTGATCTTGTATAATTGGATATATGAATGTGAAGTGATTTAGAATTATGGGATGAAACTGTGTAAAACATCCTATACTAATTAGCTAGTAATCACTTGTTAATCTAACATATACTTATAATCTTTTTCTACTATTTTTCCTTTCTCTTTGTGTTATTTCATTTCATGTTTGTAAACGATTACTCTATTTAATTATGTATATTCAGTTGCAGCTCCATGGGTTAAGCCTTATGTTGATCTAATACGCCCTCTATTCTGTACAACACAAAGTCCATACAAGTAAGTAGAACTTATGTGTAATAGTTGTAACCTGTCATATAATCAAACAATCATATCCCCGTGAAAACATTCAGAACCAATTCATATATTCTCAAGCAATTTATATGTCCATATA
>CANYCX010185511.1:0-21191 GCA_948193385.1 Breynia disticha f. nivosa | reverse complement strand
AAAGAGGTGTAAATGATGGATGGGAATATTCCTATAAAGAAGTGGGTGGTGTTTTATCCTGTTTATATTAATTCGAAGAAGACGATTGCTGAAGGAAGGCGAATCAATGCTACGAAAGCCTGCGAAAATCCTACTTGTATTGAGATCGGTGACTGTTGTTCCCATCTGAAACTGCCCTTTGCCATTGAGGTGTGTATTTGTGCTACATTGCCTTTGATTTGATACGTAATCGGGTGTTTTTTAAGTGGATTATGTTAAACGATATTTCAGATCGACAAGGCGTATCCACGCGATTTCATGCAACAAGGAAGAGTGAGGGTGTTGTTGAAAAGAGAGGATGGTAGTTTGTATAATCCCACCATTCCAACAAGTAAGTATTGCTTAACCCCATAAATACTCATCTGTCTGGTATAATTTGCATATGGTAAATATTTTTATTTGTTGTATAATTCGCTTGTAGATTCGTCTGTGTTGTGCTATGATTTCGTTATCCCTTGGATGCATCATAAGGATGATTCCTGAAATTTAATGCCATATAAGATTTATTTGGGAGTGAAACTTCTTCTACTATCAACCTAAACTTGAGTCTTTAAGTTTCACGAGTTAATGTGATATTTGGGACTAAATTTATGACTAATGGCACAGAAATTAGTTAATATAATGTCGTGGAGTTGATGTGTTTTGAACAACTTTTTGATAATTTGAGACTAGTGGTCAGATTACTTTGGTGAGAGCTGTTAATTTGTCTTAGACGTGTCATAATCGAGTTGTGTTATTTCCTATCAAATGTCATTATCTGTGGCATAAACATTACAAAATTTGAATTCGTATCGTTCGTGTCATGAACGACTCACAAATGATGTTATCGTGTCAAAAATTATCAGCTCGTGAATTGTTGATACGTGGAACTCTTGGTTATGGGTTTGCAGCAGATAACATTGTCTAGACAATGCATTTCATTCGAAACATTCAAGTAAATCGATTATATAGGAAGTAATTACAATGTTTTTCTTGCATTTCAAGGTTTGATTTGTACCATGATCTCATAAGTTGCTGTAATACCTTAGGGAAACAGCTGATGCTCCATGTTGCAGAGTTGGTGCCTAGACATCCAGGAAGGACAAAGAAGCAGGAGACTGCTGCATCCTCATCAAGTAGCGGACAATCCAAGTCAGGAAAAGGTGGAAGAAAGAAGAGATAAGACCCAAATTCAAATCCAATATTACCAACATCTTCTCTTCTGTGCAGCAAAAGCTTTATATGCTATCTGATGATTTTAAATAGTAGCTAAATAATTTTGCTTTCAGGAATTGTTTACATACAATTTTGCTACTTTTTGTTTGATTGATGAAATGCATTATCCTGTTAACTTTGAGAGGAAACAAATAGGATTGAAATTTAGGTTCTCAATAACCCATGTTATAAAAACCAAATCGAATCGGTCGGTTGAACCGATGAACTGGCCGCTGGTCCGGTCTCGATTAACCGTTTAAATTGGTTTGCAAGCGAATCAGTATTAAACCAGTGAAAATCGCTCAACTAGACCGTTTTTAAGTATTAAAAAAAATTAAATAATTCTATATATTTATATATAATTACTTATTATTTATATTACTTTTAAATTATCTCTTCGATCAGTGAACCATTCTGATAGCACTGATCATAACTAAAATGACTGCACTATAGTTATCGGTCTTGTTCTTGGGTTGTAAGTGATTCATCAACAAAGGAAGGTGATTTCGTTACATTTGTACAAAAAATAAAACATATTTAGAATTACTGCATCCATTTGTTATATCGAACGTGTATATTGGTAAGTTCGGGAGCTGATGTTTCCGGACTTGTTTTATTGGAAATAGAAATATGTAAAAAAAAAAGTCTGGTGGTTGTGTGGATTTGAAGAGTGCTGATATGTGGTTCTATAACAATTGATACTTGCTTTGCCAACAATTGGTAGTTCTATAACATTACTAAGCCTAATGCAATACATTCTTTGTCCTAAAAATGTCTTTTATATAAGCTCATACGTTTAACTCGTACGATAAAAATTTGGAACTTCATTAGACCACTCTTTTTTTAATACAAAATGGACACAAGCGAAGCTCAAACTCCAAAGAACCCGTTCAATGAGCGAATGTCTAATAGGAAATCCAATCAGACACCAGAGTATCTGACAGGACATGCAAGAAAGGCCACAGTCCTGCACCGCAATACCACCATGAGCGGAAAAGGATCTTCTTTCGAACGTGTAACCACCAAGTAAGAACTAGAGATTTTATACCCACCAAGAAGGAGGGACAAGATTCGAACTCACGTCAGTGAACATGAGTGGACCTTCAGATACCCGCTTGCCAACTGAGCTAGCCCGACTTGGCAGATCACTCACGCTGTATTAGCGTATTTCTACCTAAACTACACCGTTTCATGGGCTAGTATGATGACTACTACTAAAGCAAATCCTAAGAGAAGGTGCATTCTTGAATCTATAAAATTTCAGGTAAGAATCCGATTCTTTGCATAATGATTTAGAATCAAAGATACCAGAAGAAACTGCTCCCAAAGGAAGTATCAGATGCTACGTCCGGTGATAATTTTAATCAGATTTATGCTGATTAAATATCAGTAATAAACAACTTCAAATCTGAATTAGTCTAAGAAATGCACTCCAATCACATCCAAATCAACAGTTAGATTCCTCTCTAATATGAAAAAATCTCAGTTTTTCTTAAAGGAGTAGCTATGTAAATGAGATCTCACCAGGCGGCCGACAAGATTGTACAAGGTGAAGTCCAACCACTAATTCCAAGCCAACGCAAAAACAAGTGTCATATGACAGCCAGCAACATGTTAAAGGAAGAGGGTACTAATAAGTTTCATATTTTCCAACACGACGCCGTAGGACTTCCCTCCACAGAGCAAATCTAACAAAATCAGCTGTTCTCCCCTGGTAGAAAAAAAATATGATAACAAAATTATTATGATGAGAGAAACTTGATCACTTATTCAAAACAATATCAAAGTACCTTGAACAAACGGCTGAAGGGATTTGTTGGAGAGTACTGGTAGACGCTTACATGATTTACACGAAGAAAAACCGACATTTGCCTCAGATTTACAGTTTCTTTCCGAGTCTTTGCTACGTTAGCGTGCGTCTGAAATAATGTTTCATATGAAACCTTCGTTTTGCGACAATCCTGGGTGGATGAGTGAAACTATCTGTTTCAATGATTTTATCGATCCTTTCAGAAAGGCATGGCGCTCGGTTGCTGGAAAAATAATAACAAAATTATTTTCTGGACAAAACAAAATATATTCAACTCAATCTATATAAAGTGAAAGAAGAACTGGCAAGGGTTAAGATGTCATTTACCTATCAGAAATGATCTAAATTCCTTAGCAAAATCTTCCACCCGACCTAACACGGGTCTTATTTCACAAATCTGTTGAACACAGAACTCCAAGTACAAGGCGTAATCCATTATTTGAAGCATCAGTAGACAAACAGACTGGATTTCAGGATCGACTTGGCTTGATTTGCTTGCATTACACAGCTCAGTAACAATAGTGATTGCTTGATCCTGCATTTGGGGGAAGGTACAGTACATCAGCAAAGTTTTATCCAAATGCATATTTAATTTCTCAAACAATTTTGTAGGTCGTAAAAGTTTAATTCACATTTATCCTCATAAGATCACTGGAAAGCAAAATAATGATAGGCATCAGATCATTAATCATTGTTCAAAGAATGTCATAAATATCATAGACAAAAAATTAACATTTTTACCAGCAAGGAATGCAATATTTCAGGCATTGGAAGCTCTGGAAAATGGAAGAGATCAAGATATCCTACTTCTACGGACCTATTAGCAACTCCCTCGGCTTCAATGCAAAGGAACTTCAACACAAGACATACATTTTTGTAGATCTGCAGAGCAACCAAGTCTGAAAAATATGTTGGAGAAACAGTATTGGTCGTTTCAGTTGACTCAGTCCTGATTACCAAGGAAGTAGAATCCGCCAAGACACCAGACAACTTTGGCTTAAACATACAACAGAGAGGAGAGATCGAGAACCATCCACTCCTACTGTTCACAAATGATGGTTTATTACAACACTCAAAGTCCTCTTTGAGAATAGGGGGGCAAAAAAGTGGGGCAACTCTGCCAGAAGAATCTCCAAACCGATGAATTCCTCTGCTAAAGAAGGCCAACAAATGGATAATTTTCTCTCGCAGCTGTAAATCCATTTCTCTCGTGGCCTTAGTCCATGTATTCCAGTTTTTTGCCAAAGTGCACATGAGCATTAGAGTGTGCTCGGTTTCTTTTAATGCAAACAAAGAAGTTTGAGTCTTTCGTGGTCGTTGTCTTTTCCGGTTATGATCTTCAGATGGAAACTCAGGTGCACGCAGATGATATGAAATCAGATATGCTTTTTCTGAAAACAGATAGGGTATCAGATAGTCCATGATCTCAGTACAAAAAGAACTCTCACCCACTGAATGAACCATTGCTGTTATCACAGCCAAGCCAAGCCCCCAAATTTGTTGAGGTTTTTCAGTTTTGTCAGATGAGGTAATGAAACCATTACTGTTCGAATCTACTGCTGTAGAATGCCAACCATCAGTTAAGTCAGCAAACAGCACTTTAATAGCCAAGAAGAAACCAGCATTAAGGAGCATTTCAGCACCTCCTCTGACACGTGCCAATGTCAACAGAAATTTCAATATGGTCGAAACAAAAGCACAAGACCTTTTATCTTGCATAATCACAATAACATGCTGTAACTGGAGGTGTTTCCTTATGATGGGGAACCAAGTACGAGGTGTCAAAAAGCTTCTCAAAATCAAGTCAATAGTAGACAATAAGATGGCAGAATACTCTGTACTAGTTATGCAGTTGCATAAAATGGGTAATACCTGCAGGCAAATATTTGAAACCTCCACAAAGTCGCCAGATTCTTTGTCCAAAAGCCTTGCAAACTCTATTGCTAAAAGAAGTATCATGAGAAGAAGCTTCACTAGTTTTTTAATCCCAGTAACAGATGTACCTAAGTCACACAGCACTTTAAGGCAAGTACATGATGTTTGTAGGAAGACCACACAGACAGACAAGGAGCAGTTGCTTTGCACAGATCTCATGAAATAGATAAGTAATTCTGCTTGGGCTGCTAAGCAATCAATCATCTCTTCAGAAGCATCGAAGTGCTGGGCTAAGGATTCTACAGTTGAACGAAAACAATCGCATATGTGATCAATGCATGAAAAACTGAGTTCACTTGGAATCTTAACCCCTGCGGTAGTCTTTTTCTCGAGTGACTGTTTATCAGGTCATATGGATCAAATCAATAAGCAATCAAATGCTTAAACATTCAAAATATGCATCTAAAATATTGCAAACCACATAAACGGAGGCACACGAATTCAACCAATAAAGGAAAAAAAAATGCTTGTCTTGTTGTCATAGCCTTTAAAGTTCAAATGCCTGAGAACTTCCTATTAGCACTTTCCACCAGTTCAACACTACCTTTAAAAAAAACTATACAATTGAAGAACTGATACCCTAAGATATGTTATGTTTTACATAGAGCAGCTGATTTTTCATAAGGCTTTTGTATCTGACTAAATCCATAAACAAAGTCATTTTAACATGAACTACAGCTATGTATTTGAGTGAGCCATAAAGTAGCTTATGTCTCTGACTAGATAACAAGATTGCAGCGACTTCTACTAAAGTAAAAGCAAATGAATTATGTAACATTAGCTTAAAATTTATGGTTATAGCCAAGCATTAACACATTTACACCACAAGAATGTGTCACATTGAAACTGTAACACATATGCAGAAGATTAAAACTGTAACACCAACAAAAACTAACATACTTCCAAATGAGAAACTAATACTTACATTATCTTCAAACAAAATCAAGACAGTTGTTAAAGCTTTCAGTGCTGAAGATGTTGAACTTGCAAGCATAATCATTGAATTTGCATCCTGCATACAGTTCAACATTATCTCTGCAGTTTCTTTTGATGCTTTCCAGTCTGTATGATCCCACATTTCCATTCTTAAATCAGATTGCAACTGTTTGAGATCATATAAGGCATGTTTCATGTAACAAAAATGTTCATCCTTTTCCACATGTCTGTATTTCTGTAAGCAATCGGCATCCACAAGAAACTGAGCCAGATCTTTGAATGGTCCAGAAACAATTTTACGGCCCTCAAGCTCGCCATGAATGTGATAATAGAGATCATTTAGTACTAGAATAGTCAATTCCCCTCCTTCACTGAAAACAGAAGGTGAGGAACTAAGAATTTCTACACTAAAAATGCACAAGACGAAATTGCAGTGGTAAAAGCCCCAAATGGCAGTGTAGTTAAAAGTGACACAATCAAAGGTGGCACATAAAGAAAGGCTAATTCAGAGAATATCATGTGCACGATACCTGTAACCCCTCTGTGAATACTGAGCCAGCAACTCAGAAAAGCCAGGTTGACAACTCAACTGTTTAGAGATAATTAAAGATTAAAGACTGAACTAAAGAAAATAAGCTCATATCGCAATTAATAACTTAACAGATCTCCCAGAATTTGACCTCATAATTGTATTAAAACAGAAAGAACAATAATCAACAAAAGGGACCATACATTCTTAAAAGTGGCATTTATGTGCTCAATTAGTGAAAATGACAAGCTTCCTGCATTGCCACTTGCTAATTTCCCCATGACACGTACAAAAAACAAACTTGCAGCAACCTGCTGATAGCAAACGACACTGTTATATAACCATTGTCAATATGTTTTACAATTTAAATCCCAACAGAGAAATTAGGTTATTAAAAAAGTAATGCTAAATTTAATTCTACCAACAAAAGGAGTAAAGGAAGCACCAAGTGCAAATTGAAGTATCACCTTTGCACGATAAGATACTTCGTGATTATATTTATAAGAAGTATAAGACTTGACTAGGTTTTCCAAAATGGATTTCTCACACCACTTCATCAAGATATTCTTCAAATTACTATCATTTGCACAGTTTGACTTGGCCACAAGCCTTGAATCTGCAGTGCTTCCATTCATTTCTGATGCATCCTTCAAAAGTGACTCAGCATGCAACAACTTTTTCTGCAGGAACATCTCATACGTAATAATTTCTAATATAGCAGATTGACACTGATATTTGCACGCCAGGTTTTGAACATCCAGTTCAGATAAATTTTCAACTGGATAATCTTTCAACTTATCAACACTTGCAATGCAGTTATCCAACATTTTCCAGAACTTTTCAGATCCTTTCAGAAACTCCAAAATAGTAATATATTGAACTGCCCCTTCCCACAATGCCTTCAAAAACTCTATTACAGAGAGCAGTATATGGGGATTGCTGAATTAAAAGGAAAAAAGAAAAAGAAAAGGTAAACAAGCTATAAGTGGCAACTTGAGACAAGTTAATCCGACCAGTCGTACAGAGGGTAGAAAAAGAAAAGACAGAAAATTAATATCACGCAAATGAAATTTATAAAATTGAGAAATACAAGCATAAAAATTATTTAACTTCTTTTCTAAGAATAGTGGAGAGTAATATTTGGAATTCTGGAATCGATAAATCGTTTTAAAGTATCATGACCGATTGAACAACAGTGCAGCTATTCTTACCAAATTTATTTCTTACTAAAGTTATTTCATTACCCAATTCACTCACAAAATAAGATAACTGAAAGCAACTGTGAGCTAAATCTTTCTGAACAGACCTGTTAATATAATCATTTGATCTTTCAACATGTTCCATTAAGGAATCTATCAAACTTGATTTCATGGGTGTCGATGCTCCACCAAAAACCTCATCTTTTGGCTTATGTACTCCAGTAGTGCTGCCTAACTGAACTTCAATATCCTCTTTCGAGAAAAGTACTGCAACAAGAAATGCAGGCTGCATGGGGAACCAAAGAAAGATGCTTAGCTGTACAAGACTATAGACAAGATATAGTGGTTCAAAAAAATTAAAAATTATTGATATTCGTAAATGTCAAAAGTCAAAAAATCAAACCAGGATATAGAGGATATACTAGATTCATTTGATGAAGCTACTGACATATTTATTCTATTGTTCTACAGATGCTGAAAGACTAAGAAGCTAAACTTCAAAGGAATAGAACATAATCCTAAATTTCAATGGTATGATCTAGGTGTCCAATAAAAGATATTAAAAGAGTAATAAAAGAAACTGAAAAAACCTGATGACGAGCTGCAGAAGTAAGCATATAGATTATAGCAAAAAACAAGTCTTCGTTCCAGTCTGACGCTTTAAGTAATGCACTTTTGACACAATGCCTTAAATCAGTAATCTAAGACAAGAAAAGAAAATCAAGCTTTGGATTAGAAATAACAACTGCATAGTTGAAAAGAAATCAAACATTAAATCCTAGCACCTAAACACTATCGATTTAATTGTTTATGGAACCCTCAGTTATACTTGAGGATGAAAAAAAAACTTGGCTTCTTCCACGATAAGGCTCGCTTAAAAAAGGATCATTATTTTAGATAAGTATTTTTTTAGTTTCATCATTACACAATCTAATCTTTTTTAAATATCACAATAATCCAATTTCCATCCAAACCTCTTCGTCTTCCAAAGCAAAACAGGCGTTGCTAGACGAGGACAGTTGCAAGCAATCGGCCGTAATCAATAATGAAGACAGAACCTTAGCTGCAGCAATTTGCATGGCCTGCACATAACAACTTTAAATCAATGGGAAATATTCTAAACACAATAAACACGGAACAAACAATGACCGGGGCTGTAAAAATGCAATAAAACCAGCTGGCATGTTTATAAAAGCTAACTTCACGGATAAATGACAGTGAAGGAAAAGGTGCTTAAGTGCAACTACTAACTTCCCAACCTTGTAGAGTGACTTTCTGCAACATATATTAACAAACTGAAAAGTTAAGATCAGAAACCACCCTTATTCACAATCCTGTCGTGTATATAATTACAAAGAAAATAATAAGAAAAAAAATCTATGATTGATGAATTTAATAACATTCTCAAATAACCACAATCCGCGGATAAAAAAACCGTTTAGGTTCATCCCTTAACAAGTAGTGATGGTTCCACATTACACAAACTGATTAAACTAATTACACATCTAAACTACAGGATTAACCCACATAAATGCAATTATGATAATAATGTTAACTTTTTAAGAGAATGAAGCTCATACACGATCACGGGAATATGATATCAAGGATGTAATGGCCACAGCTGGAACTGGTTTGGTTGAAGATGAGAGAATAGCTTGGTGGAAGACAGAGAGGCTGGATGGAAAATCCTGAATACGACATTTATTTAGGAAAGCAGGAAATCTGAAAAAACTTGATACCCTATTGCAATACAATAGAAGCAATATCAATATTCTAAGACATGCCTTTGAAAACTTGATATGTAGTAAACTATACAAAATATCCAAAGAAGCTCCAACAGCAAGCTGAAATCCTTCAAGCTCCAACAGTTCAAAGTGACGGTTGACATAAAGGTTCTGCAAGGTCCTCGTATAATAGTCAACAAAACTTCAACAGGAAGTAACTACAAACAGAAAGAAATTAAGTGATGATGAAAGACCTCTAAAGTTTGCTTAGTTGTGCAACTAAGTCGAAAAAGCGCATTGTGGATGGAAGAATCACTGAGCAACATATCAAGGACAACCACTCCAAGTTTCTCAGAGAATGGAACAGGAATAATGCAGTTCTTCATCACTTCCAACACCTAAGACAACCGAAACCTTAATTAAAGAACATTCCATTCTTTAACTACAAATAATGCACAATTCCTGAAATATTAACTTTTAAGAACATTTGGCAAGTTCATAGAACTTTATTAATTGTTTTTATTTTTATTTTTGCAATCTGTTTCCTCAACATGAAATAGCTGCTTAAAAAGATCATGAACATTTTTATTGGTGAGCCTACTACTATTTACAAAAAGTACCAACCATACAACATTTTACAAAGAGTTGAAAAGGCAAGATATACCTTCAGAGTCACTTTCCATCGAATACGTCTAGCCTTGTACTTCCAATACTCATGATTAACCATAATATATTGTAGCGAGAAAACAACTAAAGCTAGAACAAGTTCATTTTCTAGTCTTGTTTTCAATAGTTGCATGGTAAAATCCAGCACTGCAAATTCATGTAGAAAAAAAGCACGAAGTCAACTGACATAAGAAAAAGTTTACACTAGCAGAATAAATATTCACTGAAATACTTTTCAAAGCTCTATGTTTTTACATATAGCATTTAGGAGTCATCTTTTGAGCTAAAGTGCAAATTAGATTAATTCACTCAAGCAGCTATTACTACTGAACACACACAAGGTGAAGTTTCACACAAACGAGAAGGAAATGTCAAGTTTTATGCAAGGTAAGCGATCACATTATCTCTATCTTGTTCCATTCATCCAACATGCGTTATGAAGTATAAATCTTACGCCAAGTCCTTTTGCACAAGAACTATGATCAAACAAAAAATTTGTATAGATCTCACCCCACAGCCCTTTGGTTCCTTCCATCCAACATGCCTTATGAAGCAATAATCTTAAGCCTAAGCTTTTTTGCAAAAGAACTATTCTACAACAAAAATTAGTAAACTAAACCTACATGTGTACAAACAAAAAAAAAAGTTCAAGAGAAAAAGTGTAGAATTGCCCCTATGCAACACAGGAAGAGAATGCATGAACAAAATGCATGACTCAAAACAAGCAGAAAGAACATCTATTCATTGTCTTTTAAGTACACAATACCTGATATAGTTAATGGCGTGTCACGGTCATTCTCTTCAGAGTCAATTAAGAGCAGTTTTGCTAGTTTCCCAGAAACAAACCATGAACCACTGAGCGAAAGAAAAATTACAGATAAGAAAAGACAGTGCCCCAGAAAGAATATGAAGCTCGTGCCAATGCTATGATAGAAATGAGAGAGACCAAAATCTTTGATTGTACAAAATTATTCCAGATGCTATAGAAACTTACTGAAAGGTGAAACCTTTTTTCTAGTGGTAACCCCCAGGATAATCACAGTGCACAAATGCACTGAGCAACAGTTATAAGGCACAATACCAGTTTTACAAAAATCAAAGTTCCCAAAACCATGCTAAAGTAGCATTACCAACAACATGTCCTTAAAGAAATGTAACATATCTTCTAAAAAGGAAACAACGGTGAAATTAACCAAACCATCTAGTGATAATCAAGTAAAAGACAATATTATTAAGCATGATTTCCACATGTAAAATTATAAACCTATGTAAAAGCTCATTTATAGTACAGAATTTACCTCGACAAAACATCATAGCCAATATCAAACATATTTGGTTTTGATGCCATCTCAAATATATTAGCTTTCAAGGCAATACCAACAACTTGAGGCGGTGCACTGCCCAAAATGGGAAAAGAATACATATAATTAACATTGTACCAAACAGTTTACAACAATAAAGAATCTCTGGGCTACATGGGCAAAGAAGTGTTGTATGAATAGTTCATTAATAGAATGTGATTGCTGCACATGAACAGAAGCACACTCAAAAAGGACTAGTAGATATTAGAATGCACATCCTATCCTAATCGACAAAAGAAAGATATAATTACCAATTCAACATCTGCGATAAAATACCAACCCCCATGGACATTAATGCAGCACCTCTGGGACTGGGAGACAAATTTCTCATCACATGGCAGATTATCTGAACCACCCTGCAGTGACAAGAAAGGAAGAAACGCTTTATAAAATGGAAAAAGCCAAAAAAGTGAATAACAAGACTAATGCAGCTGGAATCCAACACAGGATTTAATCTTAGAATCATATCAGATACCAACAAAACTTTAACCCATTCTATGATCTATTATTAAAATCATATTGGAACAGAAGGAAATGGAAATATCATATTTCAGCTTGTTACCACGTATTTTTTTCCATTCGCCCATTCATTTCAGCTTTTTTAGAGTAAAACGAATTGCCCATATCCATCAAAGAAAATGCTACTCCCTGCAAAGTAAAGTACAAATATATCCAAAATAGAAATGATAAAGTCATAGAAAGACATTTATGCTACGTCCACCTAACATAAAACTAATAGACAAATCTGTTAGTTCATTAGACCTTTTGACCGAATTGATACAAGCAATAAGAACTTGAAACAAAATTATTACCTTATTAAAAGACACCAATCGATTAAGCAGATCAAAGGTAAGAATAACTTCCTCATTACTCTCCAGAAACACCTCTTGGGCCAAGCGCAGCAGCAAGACAATCACTCCAGATTCTGCATACTGCAAAATAAAAGGCAGCCATTGGAAAAGAACTATCATTAGGTAGTATACCAGAATTTTCTTACCCAAATATATAATTTCATACAATCCAGAAAAGAAAATTGATAGTGGAAAGACTCAGGCAAGAAAACTTAACATCAGCAACAACAATTTTAACCATCACTTGTAGAACAATTAAGTAAAAGGAGCAAAATCGGAGAATCCAATAAGATTTGACAAATCAAGAGCATAGTGCTTATCTTTCCAACAGTGTACACAGTATTTATTTGACAAATCAAGAAAACAATTAGTCAATTTACTGCACAAAGGGAAGTTGGAAGGATGAATATTTCCTCATACAGTTCATTAGCAAATAAAAATTTCCTTGAACCAGTATCATTCTAACATTTCTTACTACCACTGAAAGTCATCAATAAGTGCTTATAAAAATCAGCCTGATTCATCAATGTTCATGAAAATTAGAACCAATGAGATCATGAGAAAAAACAAACATGATTGTTTCATACTACAAAAGAGAAAACACAACTACCATAAGCAGCACCACAGTAAACGTTAATAGACCGTTTAGTCTAGCTCAGTATCTCAGAAGTTGTGATTCTGAAGACACACTGGTCCCACAATTTTAAAGGGCATGACAGATAGGTAGCTGGGCAAGTGTGTCTTGCCCAATTCTAAAATAAGCAAATGCCTTATTATATTTATGATATAACTACTCTCTGTCCCTTTCATCACAATGAACATAATTGTAGCCAACCTGATCAGTTAACCTCAAACAACAACAGCAGAAAGGGTGACATCTAGCTTCAGACTGTTTAGCCTGATTTCTGTATCAGTTAAACATATATCTTTCAAAACCAATGCCCTACATCATTGTCATAACTTTTAACAATAATAAAAGTAGTTAATATACCAACTAGAACAAGCAACTAAACATTAGACTAGTAACTTGGAACATTTTGCCTTTACCTCCCACCGGACAAGAGCTGTATTCCCATCAATATATTTCAGAACATGACCACGAGTTTTGCTAGGAATAACCAGACCTTCAAGCCCAGGAATATGCAATGGCATTTGAGTCTCAACAACATGAGAAATGCTGTCCACCAAGCACTCACTTGTAACTTCATACAAAGTTGATATGCCGACAGATTTATCAAGAAAGTTATACCTGTTCAACATGAAATGTACAACTGATTGAGAAAATTGAACAATTAAAATATATTACTGAAATGAAGGAAATTCAAACCACAAACTTTCTACAAAACTAAAAAGAATTTGGCGTGGTGGGAAATATAATGCATCAATGAAATCGAGTCTAGCATGTAGCTTGTCATCTCTCCCTTGTCAGCACCATAAGAAGCATGTTTCATGCAGCAAAGTTAGGTACATAAAACAGCCGAACAAAAGTTCACTTACACACATTCTGCTGGCCAACTTCCTTCACAAAGGGATGATAAAAAGCGAAGTAGTTCCACAGTTCTGCTAGGAAATTCCCCCTCAAAATTACAAAGAAGACAACGGATAGGACCATCAACAAAACTATTCTTGTCCCAAAATTGAACACACAGCGACTCCTGAGCGTTCACGAGAAAGAGTTTAGCAGTTAACAAATTTAAAATAAGTTATATGACAATGGAAACAAAAAAAAAGCTACATAAACAAACCTCCCCTCGATAGACTTTGCAAATGAAGTCCAATATCAGAGTAAGAGTAGTGTCCTCCAACTGCAGTACAAATGACATATTGAGAAATAAAAAATTAAAAAAAAACATTAAAGAAATGGAATAAGTGGGCTTTACCTGAAGGTTGATCTCATAACATGCAATAAATGCAGAAATAAAGGTTCTCAAAACACTTCGATAACCAGCAACTGGCCCCTGTACATGTGAGACTGCGCATGTTAGAGATCATAGAATCACAAGCCAATGTTATTGACCGGAATATTAGGGATGCTATGTAGCACACAAGGTATATACAAAAGGAAAATTTTGATAACATCAGAACTCAGACCCAGTGACCACTAAACATCACAACACCAGACTTAAGTATTTCATACATCTGATTCCTTCAATAAGTCACTGTCAAGAATCTCCACAAAATAACTCAAGGATGCAACTTCAAATGCTAGACGTATGTACCCATCATGATCAATTTCCTGAAACATAATACAAAATAAAGCAAAGTCACTAGCTTGCACTCCTTTTGACACAGAATCAGATTTTCAGAGACCTAATACCGTAAGCACATTATTCTCCTTTGTTTCAGGAAGAGATAATATTAGACGAAGACAAACAGCCCATGCATGTATTAGAGGGCCCACTTCTTTTATTTCAACAGAATCAAAACTGGATAGTACTGAATCCATCTCTTGTATATCAGTCAATGAAAAGTTACAAGCACCCTTCCTGAGAAATTCAAAAACATTCTAGAAATCAGAACAAATGCATCAAGAGTAAAACGAAATAATAAAAGCACTGATGGAAAACTGCACTGTTATAAATTGATCATAATTTTATTGTTTAAGTTGTAGCCCATTACAATTTCATCGTCAAAAGGAGAAACTACTAATCAAATTCTCATAGCTCCAGTCAAAACAGGGCAGTAATAGAAAATATAATGCAATCAGATAGTGCCCACTTCGAAATAATTGAACTCATTTAACATGACCAAACTGCCAAAAACAAACAATATAAAGCCAAAAAGTCAAACTAAAAACAGGGCTTCAAATTCCAACGAGGTGCCTTCCCAAATGTTAGAATGCTGGTATTCAGAAAATTGAGCAAACCTGCTAGTCGTTTCAAACATACTCATGACATGTACTGTTCATGGAAAAATCTCCAATATAGCTTGTACTTATCTCTACTTATCTCTTAGACCAAGAAAATGAGTAAAGTCACTGAAGTACACATGCATCACGACTTCATAACTCTGTTAGAAATATTTTACTTCCATTTACACATACAAAGGCCAATGGACGAAGAGAGCCCAAAAATGACAGACACAGATTTGCAAACGTTATTTAAACAACAAAGTATGGCACAGAAATGTGCAGCCTGGACTACCCATTTTTGTTCAACCAAAAGGAGACATTACAAGCTGCAAATTCATCATTAACATCATACGGATGATAAGACATTGATTACATGTAGTTTTCAGCATATTGATGACGCGTGCAAGCAAACACCATAGCTGCAAGCCGAAAGCAATCAAAATACAATTTTGAATATTTAATGCACTTATTCACCAACATAATATCTAAGGGCTTCTTAATAAATTGAATACAAATTAATTGTCCAGTATCATGATTAACCCACATAGGTCAGAAAAAAATCCTCCAAAAACTAAAAGACATTATGAACTGTTATGTGTTACCAAAATACAATGTAGATGGAATCAAACTACAGACAGAAACCTGAAAGGAATTTCATCATGAAGCAACTGAAGAAGATTTTCCAAGTCCAAGGTTTCTATAAGGATAAGCAGCAGTTGGATTTTGGCATGATAAGAAGATTCCAGTGCTTGATTGGATATTGCCAGCTTCTCAAAGTTACAAGAACCTAACAAGATTCCCTGCAATACGAAGTTCATGATCCATTTTAATGACAATAAAGAATATTTTGACATCTTATATAAATAACAACACCGTACCTTGTACAACAAGCATAGATCTTTCCAAGTTTCACAGGTACAGGAAGAAAGAGATTCATAATATATGAGAAAGATAATATCCAAAACCAAATTGTCTTCAATCAATGTTTCCTCAGCCCACAATGTGAACAGATCAACATCCTACAAAACCCAGAATGCATCTAACATCAACATCTATATCTATGCAGTAAGAATGGAGGAAAAAAGGAGCAAACGTCATTTTCCAATTTCCATAATATTGCAGATAGTAAAACTAAAGCATAAAAAGAACCTACAGACACAAGGAAACAAGAAATATGCATCCATCCATTTGGGCGTGCACACGTGCATGTGCAACATACATGAATTACCTAGAATTGTTCAAAAATATACTAATAGAGTGGCAAAACCTACTAGAGCCAACTCCAATGCCAAGAGGTTGCGGATTCAATTCCTGGTGAAAGCTAATAAAATAACTTACAAGGAAAAAATGACAAAACAAATAAAGTAATAGCTCCATTATTTACATGGCACTTGATATTAACTTAAATACTATTTCACTTAGGAACAGCTCATTATTTAGATACATTGAAAATCCTCTGAGTTCGGTACTTAGATCAGGGACAGGGAGTATAATGCAGAAAATGCACCTCGCACATTGAGTAACTAAAAGGTGATTAAGGGAGCATTAACAGGATATCAAGGTCTCATCACTTATAATAGAACTAATGCAATTGAAAGTCTGCCAATTAGGTTATTTTATGCAGCAAATCAAACACAAGACGCAACTCCACAGAGCCTGAAGAGTAAGTACATTTGCTGCAAGTAACACATTATTGCATGTATCACAGATTGAATAAACTAAAAAATCAACAATGAAATCATTCATCCCCTTACTCCACACATCTTCAATTACCAAAAAAAAAAACTCAACCAAAGCAAAAGAAAATCAAATAAAGTTTGTAACCATCTGTTCTGGATGACTAGAGTATAGAAGGCTCTGTAGAACAGATACTGATTTATGTTCCAAACCATCATCAATCAACTTAAGTGCCTCGTCTCTAACAGTATTTTCTTCCGTGGATCTAATTCCAACATACACTGCACCAGGAACAATTAATCACAATATCAAATATTTGTAATACAGCATAATACATCAAAAGAAATATTTCAAGATTACATAAAAAATCATAGCAAAGTAAGGACTATAAATTAACCTTTAAAAAACCCATGTGAACTTACATGCATGCATGAGAATTTGCCTGGTACACTTAAGCAAGCATTGCCGTTCAATGTAGTAATGCAGCAATATCTTTGCAACAACAGCACAGAGGAATTAATACAAGAATAATCAATAACACCTTAAAGTCAAATAAAAATATGTTAAAATTATATAAAACAAGAAAAACTATTTCATGAAACCAGAATTTCAACTGAACTTCATCACAAGTAATCAACAACAGACAACGTTTTAAACAAATTTGAAGGATGACCACAAAACAAAAGACTAAATACAAACAAAAACCTCACACTGAAATTTTCAGTAAAAAAACATTTGCAGAGTCAGCCTGAATTTCATACTAGTAAACATCAACATTCTTGCCGAAATTTGACCTATGTAAGGAAAGGGCAGTCAATTAAATTTCATTGCATTACCAATTCATATCTCATATAAAACGTAATTATTATTATCACAAGAATTTTTCTTCTGATAACAACAACATTACAAGTTTACAACCCCACAAAAACTCAAATTATCCGAATCAATAAAGCCACACACCAAGTGTAGATATTCTGCAGCAACAGAACTGATCACGAAATCATTGCGCCGGACCGACCTTTCGACGAGAATGTAAGACTGTACTTCATCCAAACACTGCAACAAACAACACAATAATTCAAATAAATAATTTAAATTCAAATTTCTCAATCAAAATCAAACTCGAAGTTCACCTACCAAGTAGGAGCTAATATGGAGAGCTTTCTCTTTCAATTCCGGTTTCACGACTAGTTCATGAGAGCCAATTTTAACCTTCTGAGAATTCAAAGCCTCTTTGGACTTCGCATTTTGAGGTTTAAAGCAATTCACAGTCTCAACGAACCACAAATGATTGTCCTTCAACTTCGTCGCCTAAAAAAAGAAAGAAAGAAATGAAAAACTAAAACGGTGACGTTTAGAATAGACAAAATGAGAGACTTACGAGAGAGGGAGAGAGGTCGGAGGAGAGAGGAGAGTTTTCCAGGTCGGAGAGAAGTGAGGAGAAAGGGTCCCACCAGAGGGAAGGGTCTACGGATGACGTGGCAGTAGAGGTAGACATTGTGAAACCTTGAGGAAGGAGGAGGATTTGTGTGTGAGTTTGAGTTTTTTGGCGGTCTTGTTGGGGTTTTTGGAGCTGCGCTTCAATGTTGACAACAAAACCTCGCGCAGAGAGTAGAGAGATGAGGTGGAATAGGTGGTACTCTTATTCCAACGACTCGTCGTTTGTTGGATATATTGTGGGAAATGTACTGTACGTTCTGCCGTCGACGCGTTTTAGAAAGGATTACATGTCGTGTATTCAGACACTAAAACGATCAATCTGGACTAAAACGATCAGTCATATGCTCCATTTTTTTTAAGAATTTATTTTCTAAAAAAATGTTTTTTAAATTTTATGACATTTAATAGTAATAAAAAATAAATCAATAAAAAAATAACTTAAAAAAATAATAAAAAACAATAATTGCTTTTAACTTATTTTTAAAAATTATTTTCTCATTTAAGATATAAAATTACATTTTCTATTGGATTTTAAGATATTTAATTAATTCCAAAAAATAATATTCAAAAACTTAATTTCCTTAAAAAATAATTTCATTAAAAAATATATTTTTATCAAAAAAACGTAGCCGTAATTTTATTTATTTTGTATTGCAAATTTTACGTCTAATAAAAAATGTGACTTGGATTTGTAAAAATAATTCATTTTTACTATTTTGTCCATTTAAAAATTATAAATATTATTGATACTTTTTAATAGTTGATTTTTAAAGAGGTTTAATTTTATCATTTTTTGCATACTGTGATAATTTACGGGTTCATATTCCAAGAGAGTTAGAGGATCTCTCATTCTCTTTAGTAAAATTGTTGTAATCTTATAACTTAAGAGCTCATATTCCGAGAGAGCTAAAGGATCTCTCACCCTCTTTAGTAAAATTGTTGTAATCTTATAACTTAAAGGTTCATATTTCGAGAGAGCTAGAGGATCTCTCACCCTCTGTAGGGTGTGTTTAGTATAGGAGAGGTTGAGGAGGGAAACTTATTTCTCAAGAAAATTACTTACCTAGGTATGTTTGTTTGTCATTTATTCTTCCACTTCTTTAGTTATGAGGGAAGTCACTTCATCTAAAGAGAAGAAGAAAAAATCCACTTCTCCCAAAAAAAAACTTACTTCCCTAGTTGGAAAAGATTATTAAATCCCTACTCTACACTTCTTCTTTTAATTTTTTGAGGGTATAATAGTCTTTATATAATAAAAAATTTATGGCCTCACTTGGTTCAAAAGATTAAACTTCCCATGAAGTTCATTTCTAGAGAAGTTGTATTTTCTGGGAATTAACTTATCAGAAAGTAAAAGCATATGTCGTTTGTTTTAAATTATACTTTTCGGGAAGTATATATTATTTATTAATTTTTTTATAAATTAATATTAATATTTACATAATTGTCCTCGTAGATAATTAATTAGATATTTTATAAGATAAAATCATGGTTAAAATGTAACATCCCGAAATTTATTTTATGGAATAATTATTGAAATGATGAAAAATAAATGATTAAATTAAGGTATATGAAGGTTGATATAAGGTTGACAGGAAATAACCTAAGAAAAGGGAGGAATGCTGAAAAACAGCAAACTACACATTGTGGTAGCGGACTACGCGTAGTCGTAACAACCACGCGTAGTAGTCTACTTTTTAGAAAAAAATATAACTTCGCTCGATTCAACCAACATTCAAGAACTTTCAAATCTAAACTACAAAGAAAACCTTTGGGGAAGCTAAGAAATAGAAGGAGAGTTAATTCTTGAGGAAGAGAAAAAGATTTTACAAGAAGAAGGATTAATTTTGGCAAGAATCCAAGTCAAGGTAAGTGGTTGATTTTAGGTTTACAAAGAAGTTATGAAGAGTATATTGAATTTGATGATTTAGGATGTTTGAATTGAAATTAATGCTGAAAATTCTTGTTGTTAAGTGATTAGAGATTGAATAACTTGTTGTGTATGGAATTGAAGATGAAAATCATTGTAGGAATGGATTGTAGTAAGAATTGGTCATATAAGAACGTTATTGGAAATGTTGACATATAGATGATTTAAGGTTTATAAATGATGTTTTGATGATTCTAAAGTTAGAATCAATGTAATAATGGTTAGTTAATAAATTGTATATGATTAATTACGTACAGAAGGATTTGTACGACTGTTGGGTGGATTGTGATTCAGGTTTAGATTGCCGATTTTTGCTTTTTATTCGAGGTAAGTATTATATGCTTACTAAATTTATTGGTAAGTGTTCTTATGCTTACTAAATTGGTTCGTAAAATAATTCTTGAGTAAAATGGTAGTTTTTCTTTAAGCTTATATAGTTGTAAATATAGAAAGCCTATAATGTTATGTTTGAGATTGTTCGATATAGAAGAACCATATTGAAATGAAATGTTGATGGTTATATGTCTTAGTTGACATATGATGGATATTTATAAGTTTAGTAAACATGTGGTTGATTACGGGAGAACATATGCTTACTTGTTGATTTTAGAAAACGTTGAAATGCTATTGGAAACAATTATTGAGTATGATATTGTCATTGAAATGATGAATTGATTACGGATTGAAACATTCTTATTATGAATGTTTATATGAGTATGTTATTTTGATTATAATTGACACGTGGTTGATTATATGTTGATATTGAGACATGTATTGATTTGTGATATGTATATAAGCATGTATTGCTTATCAAACATACATTATATGAGATTGAGATATGGCTTAATTATCTGTTCTTGCCTTGATAGTGATTGGTATGCTCATTTGATATGTTGATATATGGTTGACATCTTATTGATGTTAAAAGCATGTGATTGCTTACATGATTGGATTGAAAGGCATATGATTGCTTGTTGATTATGGAAAATATTGAATTGTTTATTAAGCATACTTGGCTGAGTTTGAAACATATGAATGCATTGATCATT